>JACXVO010000484.1:2268431-2280437 GCA_015501135.1 Hapalochlaena maculosa
TCCCGTCAACACTGGTTGCACATGTCAGAAGTCCACATGGTGAATTACAGGATCCACTAATCAAACAATTCCTTATTAATCGGCATCGAGCTAACCACCGAAGAACATTGTCTCCACCTTTTTCCGAATACTGATCCCAGATTAATCGGGGACCACCGTTCACCCAATACTGAGACGCTGCTCATTTCATTTTCAGGCACAATACGCAAAATGGGTCGCAGCATTATTACTATACAAAATGGATATTAATCAACCGACCCGATCCGGTGTAAACTGAAAGTAATACTTTTTCTTAGTTATCTCCGCTTGATTTGAAAACCTACCTAATCTGAAAGATTACCCCTAATTTTGCTAGACAATGAAATCAGTAGCAACAAATTATTGCACAAGGACCTATGCAGTGTAATCGAACACAAACCCACAGAATCTCGACTTTTTTTATTAACGCAAATATAAAACAATTGATTTTAACACAGCACGTTACTTTGTTTTCGAAACGATCGGTTAAAAAATACATATCTACAAGATTTTACGGTTCGGTAGATCTTAAATACTGATTATGCTTATGATTAAACATTGCATTGGGTTTTCGTGCTAAACTGTTCCATTTATAATCTTCCTATACACTAATTTTTTTTTTTAATGTTGAAAAGGTTTCTCATTCTGACGTACCTGTGGTGGAAACCTGGTCAGGAGAAAAGATCCGTTGCGAGAAAGTTGATTATAGCAAGAACATTACAATAGTGGCGAACTGTCAGACAAACTTTGTGAACCTAGTCGAAACCTCACCTTAAACTTTGTCCACCCTTCCTCAAAATGAACTTTCTAAACAATTTAATCATTGCCGGTTGTATTATAAGTTACATCAGTTATTGTAAGATTTTTTTTTAAATATTGTTTACAGCAATTTCTAGATGATAATCAGGAATTTGGGGTAATTAAAACTGCCAGAAAATTGGAAAACCGTTACCTCTAAGAAATTTGTCTATTACATCCCTTTCCAATGGTTTAATTAATAATTCCCTGTTAGTTTTATTAAATTAACATTTTACCGTTTTGGTGTTAAGTTATATCTACCGTATATACTAGTGCATCATGCGACATTTGATGACCTTTTGGAAGCTATTTTTAGTAGGGTCGCATCGTACACGAGATATAAAATTTATTACACTAAAATTCTTCAAAGTCGCTTTCCGTATCCGTATCGTTATGACTCTCGAGATATATAATAATCATTTTTATGGGATGAAAACTGGGATGGGGGTTGCATGTTACGAGTATATACGGTTCTTGAAATATCTGGGAGTGGTAATGGGTGACGATAAATGTGATGATCAACGCCATCTTAACGAGTTCGCAAAGGCACAAAAAACTCGCGACCAAACAGCCATTACGCAATTGCTCGATCTAAAAATATCAACCTAATCTTATATTACTACTATCGTATTAAAATGGATGATGTATTAATAGATATAGTCTCAGATGCTATAAAGAGAGATTACATTGTTATAAGCGGGAACTCGTTTGATTATTGTCTCCCGAATCTTGGTTTCCTATTCAGCGTCTATATCTTGTCCAGTTTTATTTCATAACAAAATTGTACTTTTTTCTTAATTAATTTAAACGATGGTAGACCCTTCAAAATTCAGCTTGTGTAGCAATTAAAAATGAAATAACTTTTCAATCATAAGTAAAATTGCTTCATATATTTTACGTACACGATTCCGTACGTCACTCAAGATATTTAACGCTTGTTTCTAATTCTTAACTATTGATAGATATTCGGCTAAATGTATAGTATGACTCATTTCAATATAATGCAGTACATCTTTCCAAGAAGTTTTTTCACCAATATAATTTCAGGTTCCAATTTTGAGAGGGCTCTTCATGAGAATTACCAAAATCTTTTTTTCTTTCATTTGTTAATCATGATTTCCTATAAAACTACTTCCTATAGTTATTTGATGGTATTTCATTGAGTAGCTAAATTGATCTGTTGCTAATACAATGTTCAGTTCTTGTAGAATGGTGTATAACTGATTAAAAGTAGTGAAACGATTCATAAGTAATTCATAACTTGAAGCAATAAGAAATAAACCTTATTGCAAGAGAATCTGAGCTCGTAATTCGGAAGGCCCACAGTAAAAAATTGTACAACGGTTTGTCTAGTGCCATATGTATGAATTTCTATGATACTAAGTTGCAAACTCAACTATTCCGCTGAAACTGTAGAGATGACTATTCAGTCGAAATCTATCAGGTTGGCAATAGTTTCTTTCTGCCCATTAAGAATCGTTACATTTGGCGTTGCCACCAAATGTCAACAACAGAAACAAAGATGTTTTGGTCGATTGGTTTTACAAAATACGTTTCAATCGTAGATTTCAGCATCTGCTAGAAAGAAAATATTACTCACTTTCTCGTCAACAAATAACATTTCACGTTACTGTCAACCTATTTTGACACATATACAGGGTTGTACGTGCAAGTGGGTATAAATGTGCATATGGAAACAGCATATGTTATAAGCGCCTGAATTAAATTCAAATTAATCCAATACATTTAGTACTTATTCTAGTGAATTCATTTTGAAAAATTGTTATGTGAGGGTGTAAACATCTTACACAAGCTGTCAAGCGGTGGGGAGTAGCTTGCTTACCAACGACATAGTTCCGGGTTCAGTCTCTTTATTACCTACAAGGGGCTATACATAGAGGGGACAAACAAGGACAGACAATTTGGCCAGACTAGTCAATTAGATCGATCCCAGTACGTGACTAGTACTTAATTTATCGGCCCTAAAAGGATGACAGGTTAAGTTGACCTCGGCGGAATTTGAACTCAGAACGCAGCAACAGACGAAATATCGCTAAACATTTCACCCGACATGCTAACGCTTCCGCCAGGTTGCCGCCTTCAGTGTTCAGTCTCGTTGCTTGGCACCTTTTGACAAATGTTTACTACAACCTCGGATCAACTTGTGAATGGATTTGGTAGGCGGAAACTAGAAGCCCATCGTATATAGGTGTGTTTATGTGTCTGTATTTGTTCCCCTCACCCACTCCTCATCGCTTTCCAACCGATGCTGTTGTGTTTATGTTTCTGCTGTTGTTTACGTTTCGGCAAAGAATAAGTCCTGGGGTCGATTTATTCGACTAATGTCGGTGCTCGAGCATGGCCACAATCAAATGACTGAAACACGTTAAAGAAATACCTATATATATATATATATATATATATATATATGCAATACACATGACCGCTTTTCACGCAATTTCCTTAACCAAATTTATTTTCAAATCATACGTCTGTTCTGGGCTATAAAAGAAGGCAAATTCCCAAGATACTGCGCGGTGGACTTAATCCGAAACCACGTTATTGAATTTTGTAACCATGCAATAACTACGTTAAGTATTTCCGCTAACAATTATTTTTATTTTTATTATTCATATATATTGAAGATGAGATCTGAAGTATTAAAATAAGTCCTTCCTTCCTTCTAGGATATCACGTAACCGGTTGGTGAGAGGTTCAATTCAACATTGAATATATAATCAGCTTCTTTCTCACTCAGTCATTACTTTTTGCAACATCTTAAGGATCCATCCACTTCTAACAGCATTTCTGATAAATGCAGAGCAACTATGCAGCTACTAGACACCACTTAATGCACTTAGCGAATGCAAACATGTTCTTGAGATTGCGGTGGAATTTTCATTATTTGTATCTTCTGTGGAGCCTTTTATACAGATTTTAAAAAATTGTTTAGCTCTATTTAGATTTCGCGGTATTTTATTTTACATTTTAAGATTGGAAAACATTTCAGTTCAAAACGTGTGTGTGTGTTTGTGTGTGCGTGCGTGTGTGCAAGTAAATGTGTAGAGTATTCGGTAGCAGTTCTTGCATTTCTCTACAAAGTATATTATGCGTAATTTGTATGGCAGAGAATTACTGCCTGTTTATTTATATTAACATAACATCTTAACCATTAAATAGCAATATGTCTACTTAACACAAGAATTCTACATAGAATTCATTATACTCATTCGGCAACCTATCGAAATATTTCTGAGCTTCCACGCTTCAACGAGAGAGACAGCACAACTGTTATTCCGTACACATTTCATTAATGCCGTTCAAGTTTACGCTGACATTATGCATCTTAGCCAGGACAATACATGCAAGAACAAATCACAGCGCAAAATATTTTCTTATTTTCGATTTCTATTTTTAATATATAATCTGACATCCAGCTTCTTTTCCAGTTATTTGACTTGTTCTTAGTTCACTCTTTTCTTCCGTCCTTTCTACGGATGTCTATTAGATGCTATGGCTATAATAACTGTACCATTTCTCTAGTCTCTCTATAACCTTGTTACATTCATTGAGTTTGTTTGTGGTAAATAGCAGGTTGCGGGGTTTTTTGTTATAGTTTTGTAATTCTAGATGTATATGGTACTTAACACCTGTGAACTTAGGTACGGTAGAGGTATCTTTTGCTTCTGAGTATGACCAACTCTTATTCTGAAGTTACTAAATATAAGTCTGTTGGAAAACGGATTCTTTTCCAAATGTAGGAGGCTTAAAGAATAAATAACTTGTGAACCACAAACACTTTTACTAGGTGATTAGGTGAATGGCCAACTTACTAAAAATTGCATCGCAAATGTAAGTCATTTGTATGATACATTCCTTGGACAATGGTTATAGATTCCACATACAACTAAATAACTATTCTGATGTTTTCCGACAGGCACATTCAAAGTTCCAGTCATAAGATTACTACCGGTCGTTATCACGACAGTATGCAGGAATATTTCATACTGCTTATTTTTCGACCTTAACTGTTGTGCAGAAGTAGAAATTAGTGTTGGCATTCTGCTTCCCTATAAGACTCTCACTGAACTATTTTCTCCCATAATCTAAATACTTCCATCATTGTTTCAAATTCTCGGCAAACAATACGCCTACACTAGCACAGTTACATATGGCTGAGAGAGATACCTGCACTCGAATTTGTTTTCCATAAATGGAAGCACTTGCTTAGGTTCAGCACTGAGTATTCACAATTACAAGCTGCTGAACTATTTTGCTCGTTTTTAATGCGATATTTTGAAGTAATAACTAGATACAACCAATAGAATATCAATCTTCTGCAACTAAAACAAACGTTTTATGTCTCCTTTGTGTAAAATTTTCTAGATCGTTTCCCAGATTAAAGTGTGGCTTCTGGTCATATAACAGATTATTTTTAATCGTCTTGTAATTTTGTAAACATTTTATTCATTTTTTCTTATAGTTCTTAATCAAATTTGTATGTAACTGGGTCGTATTTATTAGCTGCAATAGGTAACTTTTTTTTTTTTATTTATTTTAACTCTTTACCCTTCTTAAACATTTTATTCTCTTTGTGTATTGCTTGTGCGATCACGCTGTTAGTTTTAACCAGTGCTTATGTAACTATACTCTGTTGGTGTTGGAGAAAAATCGTACTCGGTTAACTAACTGTCCTCCCCCCCCCATTACTCACGCACACATATATATATATATATATATATATAATATATATATAATATAATATATATAATATATATGTCGCATAGATCCGAATTAAACTGTTATGGTTTAATGTGTCTTTACCAGATATGTTGTCACTTTCCGTTTTCCACTCACTCGTTTGTGTGTGTGCGTGTGTGCATTTTCGCAAACGCTTTCAAGAATATCCCATGACCATGGTTTGATTGGTTCATACTACTAGTTCATAACTTTCTCTTTTTCAACAAGACTACATTTGAGATTATCTATCTAAGCAACTAGACATCTTATGTTACCCAATGCTCAATAAGATACGTTATTTCTTTATTACCCACATGAGGCTATACATAGAGGGGACAAACAAGATAGGGAAGTGAAAGTTGTGGCGGAAGAGTACAGCAGGGTTCGCCACCACCCGCTGCCGGAGCCGCGTGGAACTAAGGTGTTTTTTGCTCAATAAACACACGTAATGCCCGGTCTGGGAATCGAAACCGCGATCCAACGACCGCGAGTCCGCTACTCTAATGCAAATTTTTCCATCGAAGGAAGAATTCAGTACATATGACATTTTACAAAGATTTAGAAATTGTTCGTTAGGCAATTTTAAACAAGTAATTGATTAATAAAATTCTTTTTATCAACACTTTTCCAAGAATCCAACGAACTATAAATTTTAAAACATTGACATTTAAAACATGCAAAGAGAAATAGATACAGTTTATGCTTAATATTTGGTTTTCGTTTTGAATTTTTTATAAAACGGCTAATAATTTTATTTGTAGGATTAACATTACTGAGTGTGTATATAATACCGACTGCTTTAAAGGGAATATATGTTTATCTGTAGTTTATAAAACATGAGTTATGCATTTCTGTGACTACAAGGATAATAGCAAAGGAAACCTTGCATTTTGGTTGTATTCCAATATTAGAGGTACAAAATTCTTAATGCTTTCTAACGAATGGTGAAGTATAAAATGCTCCGGCTTTTCAGCGAGTTAGACTAAGGCGAGAAGAGTATCATTTTTTTTTGTATCACTGTAGCATGAGTTTAATAAGACTCAAACCAATAACCCAGGGGTTTGTAGTTCATTTCTTTAAAATATATTTCGTTATTACCCACAGAGGGCTAAACATAGAGGGACAAACAAGAACAGAGTAGGTCGATGAGATCTACCCCAGTGTTTAACTGGTACTTAATTTATCGACCCCAAAAGATGAAAAGCAAAGTCGACCTTATATCTTTACTTCAACAATATACAGAGATTCACTACGAACACCAATAAGGTATTATCGTGGTCCATTCTCATTATCATTGTAAAATACGAACAGAGCAAAATTAAAAATATAATCTCTGGAAATGCTAGTCCTCATCATTTTCCAGAATCTTATAGCAAATTCCAGGAAATTTTTCCCTCCGCTCTCATAACAGATAATTTTTTATACTTTCTCTTTCAGATATTGGAAATGTTGAGTAAATGAGAGCTAGTTAACGGTAATAGATGACATTCTCAATATATTATAGAGAGTATTGTTAACTTGAACTACTCCAGTATAACGGCAAATGGACTACATAGTTTTCATTTTATGAAAAATGTGGTTGATGATACAGGAAATTATTTAAGTATCATAAAAGGGATACTTCACGTGAATATGTGCAAATATCTCTTTGATTATATAATAAAAACTTTTTTCCTTTTAAATAAGTTTTAAAACTCATACAAGCCGAGCACTAGCACATGTTATATCAAAACTATGTATTTGACTTCTCATTCTGAGTAAGAGGTTTTCAAAACATGTTTTAAGACGATAGCGTTGCATCCATAGATATTCCGGCAGCATAACTAAATGGACGTGTGGACCAGACTCGGCCGAGCATGAGTCAACACTTTCAGTGTGTGCCAAATGTTAAAGGAGACCAGATCAACAATAAATCGGATAAAAAGAGAACTTGAGACCTACCGACACTGAGCAAACAGGAATGTTTAACGAATTTCTAATTTCCCCTAATCAATTTTAGCCTTAACAGTACAGAACAATGCTGTGACTAGCCAAAACCGATTATCTCAAAAGTGAAAAATAGTGTTCATCTAAAATTTTAAGCGAATGAATAGATTTCTTTGAAAAGGCAATCAATTTCCAATGTGCATTTTATTTCCCGATGCCAAGCAAGCAGAATAAAACAGTCGTTCCAAATTAACGATAGGAACGGAAAAGCCTGTAAGGAGAAAACAAAAATGTTCAGGAAAAAAATACGTTGATTTATTAGAAAAATGCTGAAGTTCGGCCAGATTCTTAGTCAAAAGGTTTGCAATTAGATAAGGAATCAAATTATATGACTTGATCTATCTTGCTACAAGTCATGTAGCAATGTAATATCGATAACAGCGGCTCAGATTTTATGAAGATGTTCTGTGAATGCCAGACTTCAGATTACGATACATCATATTTATCTTGCCATAGATGAAATTATACGACTGGTTACAGAATTGCAGATTGGTTTTAATGTGAGAATAACATATATTCTATGAATTTCTTATAGGAACATGGCTCTGAAATTATTTTCCTGGGTCTGAAAAATTTACGAAAATGGTATATGTTCTCTGAGGTATCAATGGATCTCTCGGCATGGAACTTTTCGTCTTAAATTTTTATATTTCAAGTTGTAAATTATTCTCTAAACAATTATTCATAACTTGCAAATAATGTATTCCCAGTCATAAAAAGCAACGAGAAATTGTCATGTTTTATGTACTTGTCGTCCCCCTTTTTCGTCTTCAATTTATTTATTTTTCCATTTTAGATTTATGCAAGCATTGATATCGTTTCCTGAAGTAATAGCACATTTCTAATACAAGTGTTTTCGTTTATGTCGACTTTATTTTATTGTGACAAATAAATGCTGCGTAGTTTACTTACCAGCTATGTTTATTGGGTAATAAATGCCATCTACATACATTTATAGTTCTGGCAACCTTATTTTCTTCATGATTCTGGTTAAAAGCTTTCATCGCTAAACTCATTGTTGGCATCCTCTAAGTTATCCAGTTGCCAAATATTGTTGAAAGTTACAATAAATTGAAACAAATAGCTTAGAAAAGGGAGCGTTTTACCAAAGTTCAGGGCGATAAATGGCATTCACTTAACAATAACTTGATCAATCAAACGACAAATTTATTTGGGAGTTCCTGAAATCAAATCCTTACACAAGATTGAGAGTAAAGCTATTTCAATAGATAATACATTGAGAAGTACTGTGACAGTTTCTCAAAAGCTAAATACAATAACAAAACGAAGATTTCAGTGAAATTTTAAGAAAAGCTGTGTTCGATTATCCTCATGTTCCTCTTGGAAAATATTCTGTGTTGTGCAAATCAATATACACAACAACAATATTTGAGCAGTAAATTTTTATTCCGGTAAATATTTATTTCTTTATCACCCACAAACATGGAGGGGGAAGACAAGGGGAAAGGGCAATCGATTTTATTGACATCAATATGCAACTGGTACTTAATTTATCGAATACGAAAGGCAAAGTCAACCTCGGCAGAATTTGACCTCAGAACATAATGACAAACGAAATATCACTCAGCATATTCGTCAGTGTGCTAACAATTCTTATTTCTTTATTACCCCCCAGTGGATATACATAGAGGGGACAAACAAGGACGGACAAGGTGGCCGGGTCATTCGATTAGATCGACCCTAGTACGCGATTGGTACTTAATTTATCGACACCAAAAGGATGAAAGGCTAAGTCGACCTCGACTGAATTTGAACTCAGAACATAGCGACAGATGGAATATCACTAAGCATTTTGCCCGACATGCAACCCGTTCTGATTTCTTTTTGCCCTCAAGGAGCCAAACAAAGAGGGGGCTGTACAAGGAGAGACACGTCACCACAAGTAGGTAAAAAGATAACGTATAAATGAATGAGAATGATTTTTGTATAAGGAAGATTAGACGACTGCGATTCGAGCCCTACTCCCAGCCCGCTTCGTAAACTTTTTCACAAAGGTCTCTCTCATGTGATATGTTCGGTTCTATTTTCATATTTATCGACGTCACCGCTAAAAAATGCTCCGTATTAAAAAGTTCTAAAATCTCATCAAAATCCTCTCCGACATCTCTTGTAATTTTCTCTTTTTTGGACCTAAGTGTTTTAATTTTCACTTTTTAATGAATATAAGTTCATTAACTTCTGATCCTACACTATATTTTAAAGAAAATTCCTTTCGTGGCTCTTCATTTTCCTCATCCTCAGTCTCTTCGTCCTACTCCTACTCCTGTTCCATCTCCTCCTTTTCAGGTTCAACTTCCACATCGAGTTAGATCTCTGTCTCTGCCTCCAGTTCCACCATTTCTGCTTCTGTTATTCTTTCTGCCTCTCTCTGCTCCATGTTTCTTTCTCCTTTTCTTTCTTTTTCCTTTTGGGGGCTTGACTCCCTTTCTCTTTTTCTATCTTCTCTCTCTATTTCCTCCTCCTCCCTTATCTCCTCCTGAGGTTCTTCTTTATTTCCACTCACATCTCCTTTCAAGGCATTTCATTAAATCGCACTGCTTACGGATGTGCCTCGTTTTATGACATCTGAAATACAACGGAGGGCGTCCTTCAATCACCACACCTAAGTTCTGCTTATCACAGACAATTCCCTGTGGTAAATCTCTATAGTCTTGCTCCTAATTGGGAGGTTCAGCTCTGAAACGTACCTCTACCAATTTACAACTCCGGTTTTATTTGAGCTCACAACTGTAAATCCCTTTTGTATATCTTTAAGTAGCGCTGTCACAACCCACTCCGCTTGTATATCGAGATGAATTGTGCCAATCTTAATTCTAACAATTCGACGTCCCATATACATTCCACTTTTCAGAATCCAATTTTTGCAAAGCGTACTTCTTGGCAAATTTCTCGCTTTTGAACTGCACCTCCACCGAACCGAATCTATTTACTCTTGATATAAGCACACTTTCCTCTCTAATGCCCTCCAAAATTTCTTGAATTACGTTAGCCGGTGCCATATCTTTTATGTTCAAAACATAACCGTTCTCTTTTTTTTTATATCTTCTGACGCATGTTCAAGTATACAAATTTTCCTTCTGTTTGCATTAGCCTCTTCGTCGGTTGAACATTATTCCAGTCCAATGTAATGTCCATAACCTCTAAATTCGGTTTCGAAACACTGCTTACGGTTGCAGCCGCTGCATATGAGACGCTTCTAATTTTTAACGGTTTCGTCGGCACACCTCACCCGTAAAACAAAAGTAATGCACAAGTTCACTGAAACAGAATAAAAAGCTTTTCACAGTTTAATACCAATTCAACAACAAAGAATACTCACTTTTTCGAACTTCACTCAAAAGGTGCTAAAGGTTTTGCCGGCACGCCGCGTTTAAGTAGTAAATATTTACGCGTATAACTACAAATATCTTACTTTTTTTTTTATAACGAATATATATATATATATATTTCTTAACGAGCCACAAGGGGCTATACGTAGAGGGGACAAACAAGGACAGGCAAGAGAGAAGTGAGAGGAAGCTGTGGCGAAAGAGTACAGCAGGGTTCGCCACCATCCACTGCCGGAGCTGCATAGATCTAAGGTGTTTTTCGATCAATAAACACACGCAATGCCCGGTCTCGGAATCGAAACTGCGATTCAATGACCGCAAACACTGGGCCATTGCGCCCCCACACAAGTACATATATGTATATCTGCGTGCGAGCGTGTGCACCTGTGTGAATGTATGTGTGAGGGTGTGCATGTATGTGTTCGTGTGTATGTATTTGTGCAAGCGCGTGCGTGTGTATATGTGCGAGTGTGTGTGCGGGTGTGTATGCGTACGTCCGTGCGTAACGGTGCGTGCGTGTGTATCCGTGCGGATGCGTGCGTGGTTGTGTTTGCGTGGGCGTGTGGGTATATGTGCGTGTGCGTGCGTGTACGTGTGTGCGTGCGAGCATGTGTGTGTACGTACCTGTGTGTATATAGTTGCGTATGTGTGTGTGTACGTATATGTACGTGTGCGTGTGTATATGTGCATGTATGTACGTATGTGTGCGTATGAGTGTGTGTCCGTGTGTGTGTGTGTGCGTGCACGTATGTCCGCGTGCGTGTGCGTACGTGCGCGTGAGCGTGCACGTATGTGCGCGTACGGATGTAAAAGTGTATGTATGTGTGCGTGTATGTATGTGTGCGTGTGAATGTGTGCGTGTGAATGTGTACGTGTGAATGTGTACGTGTGCGTGTGCACGTGTGCGTGTGTGTACGTATGTGTATGTGTGTACGTATGTGTATGTGTGTACGTATGTGTATGTGTGTACGTATGTGTATGTGTGTACGTATGTGTATGTGTGCACGTATGTGTATGTGTGCACGTATGTATGTACGTGTACGTATGTATGTATGTGTACGTATGTTTGTTTCATGTTTCAGCCTATCAACTGCGGCCATGCTGGAACACCGCC
>JACXVO010000504.1:49636-60314 GCA_015501135.1 Hapalochlaena maculosa
CCTGTAGTTTGTTATCTTACTTGTGTTAGATCAATTCTATATCACAAAAGTTAGAAAGACTGTGTGTAAGATATAGTCATGAACTGGTTGAATACACATATTGAATACACATATTCACATCCATATTCATTTGTATCACTATGCACATATACACACGCAAATACACAAATATGATGCATTATACAAGTGGAGAATTGTGTAAAGGGGAAGTACTATGTTTTTTACTGAAAGAAAATAAATTGTGTATTTAAATGTGTAATTTTTAGCCATAGAATGATATGCTTGTTTGTAAACCTCATTTGTGCCTGCTACAAATCAGTTAAAATGAAGTTAACATATAATGTCACAAACTAGTAAGAATTATTAACTTACTTATTATCACACAAGTGCTTATGGCCCAGTCAATTAGTCCTATGTAAATAGTGCTATATAAACAAAATTATGTGATAGTGGAAATACATATTGAATATATTCATATGCACTTACATAATTAAGAAGAACCTGCAGAAAATATGTTCATTTATTCAACATCAATATACATTGATGCTGTTGTAACAATAGTGACATACACTTTTGAATATGTTTTGCATGCTACAAGTATTATTGCTAACATCTAGAAATTAATAATATATATTTGCCAAACATCAAGTGAATAAAATTAGTGAAAATGAAAATAAATTCAACTTCTTTAATTAAACACATTATAAAAAAGTTTTTCCTCTTTTAATAAAATGAAAACATAATTTGCAAGAAGCTAGGGAAAACTTGTTACCATATCTAAATCTTCCTATTTTTCTCTAGATTAGTCTTTCTAACTCATTCCTAAATAATTCCTTTTTTTGTTTCTGTCCCTAAAATGTGCCTCAGTTGTTATATTTTCCTATTTTTCACTAAAATAGTCTTCCTAAACCATTCCTAAATAATTCCTTTTTCGTTTTTGACTTCTGTAAAATTCAGGTAGATTCCCCTGCTCAATCTGTTGTAAAGGTGTGGGCAGAAACTGCATACACTGTACCTGTGTAAGCTATGAACTCATAAAAGGTACACTAATATCAAAGGAAGGTTAAATAGGAAGATAGTTTTTGTATGTGACAGATACACAAGGACTATAAAGATATGCAGAAGACAGATTCCATCACATATCAGAGGAAAAAACTAGTAGTAGTTGATAGCTTCTGCTATCTAGGTGAACAAATATATAGTGGAGGTAGTTGCTCTGAGAGTGTAGCCACTACAGTAAGAGTAGCCTAGGCAAAGTTCAAGGAGCTCTTACTTCTGGTGGCAACTAAGAGTCCCTCTCTCAGGATGAAAGGGAGACTGTGTGATGCATGTGTTTGCACTGCCATGCTACTTGATAATAGAACATGGACCATGTTAGCTGAGGACATGCATATGCTAGAAAGAGGTGACGCTAGTATGATCTGCTGGATGTATAAGTTCCATGTCCATACAAGATGGTGTGTGAGTACTTTGAGAGATAAAATGGACATAAGAAGCATCAAATCTGAGAGATGACTGCACTATGTATTAACGAGGACAGCTATGTGAGGAAGTGCCACACTCTAGTGGTGAAAGGTACTTGCAGAAAAGGTAGGCCTAGGAAGACATGGGAGAAGGTGGTGAAGCATGACCTCTAAACTTGGGACCTCACAGAGGCAATGACAGGAGATTGAGACCTTTGGAGATATGCTGTGTTTCAAAGACATAACAACTAAAGTGAGATCATAGCCATTATGATGCCAGTGTTAAATGTCCATCCAATCTACACAAGCACTCTCAATGCACTGGAAATATGTTATACTTGAAGGTGGTGAGCTGGCTCAATTGTTTGCGCACTGGGTGAAATAGTGGTGTTTCGCCTGCTGTTACATTCTGAGTTCGAATTCCGCCAAGGTCGACTTTGCCTCTCATCCTTTCGGGGTTGACAAATTAAGTACCACTTACACACTGGAGTCGATCTAGTTGACTTAATCTGTTTGTCTGTCCTTGTTTGTCCCCTCTATGTTTAGCCCCTTGTAGGTAATAACGAAACAAATATGTTATACTTGAGAAGACCTATTGAGTCAAGTAAAATCAAAGTTGGAGCTATGGCAAGTGCTCTTGTGCAGTAGCATGTAAAAACCACCATCTGAATGCAACCAATTATGAGTACCCTTGCTGTGCTGGCAATCTGAAATGCTCGAGAAGACCTATTTAGTCAAGTAAAACCAAAACCAAAACCAACATCGTATATATAACCAGTGCCCTGACCTTCTAAATGTGATCAGTGTCTAACAGATTTATAGGCTGTATGATGCGTTTGAGAAGACTTGTTGGTTCAAGTAAACCCTTCAAAGGGAAGAAACTCAGAGAACTGCTACTTTTCATTACAGCAAAGAAAATTGATGCATGAAGTATAGATTTATATGTCAAATATGATGTTTTTCAACAAGCAACACAATCAGAGTTTACAGAAAGCATACAGTTGAGAGAATACAATAAATCATTATCCACTTGGTGTACAAAAGAATTTAAGCTTTTAAAATAACAAAATAAATGTCAGAATTTATGAATATATGCAATAAGAAATATGATATTGCTTTGGATATATTATACTCTTTACTCTTTTTACTATTTACACGTTTCAGTTCAAACAAATCAACCTCAGGACTTATTCATTGTAAGACCAGTACTTATTATATTGGTTTCTTTTTGCTGAACTACTAAGTGACAGGGACACAAACACACCTGCATTAGTTGTCAAGCAATGGTGGAGGGACAGATACAAACACATACACATGCACACACTCACGTATATATATATATATATGATGGGCTTCTTCCAATTGCCATCTACCAAATCCATTCACAAGGCTTTGGTCAGCCGGGGGCTATAGTAGAAGATACTTGCCCAAGGTACCACGCAGTAGGACTGAACTCGGAACCATGTGGTTGATAAGCAACTCCTTACCACACAACTGCTCCTACATGAAAGAATGATAGAAATCTAGTGTACACATTTTCCTGAGTTTCTAGCAGTTGTAATATAGAAGTAAGCCCCAGAATTGTTTCATTGAAATTGTTGAATCTTGTAGATAAGATAACCTAAAATCGATATTTATGTTAAAATTAGCTTCCTGACAGTACTCAATCAATATTGACATTAAAAAAAAACTATACGAAAATAGATCATAATTTTGGTTAGGATGTATTCACTATATGACCCAAACTGATCTCCCTCTGTTACATTATATGATACATGAAAGATTTTCATTTTTTTAAATGATATTTAACACTCCCAATTGAAAATTTATTTTCACTTCAATGCAGTCAGTTCTACACATTCCTATACATTTCCATTTTAACATGCAATTTATGAAATCTTTTATGTATAAGATGAGAATCCTTTCACTGTGCCTAAAATGGGTCAAACGTTCTAAGAACCCATTTCCTCAACTTCAGATTTGCTTTTATAAATCACCTATTGCTAGCCATTTTAAATTTCACATTGAAATAATTATATAATATACTTATGTTGCTATTGATAGTCTATGAAGTGTGAGCAGTCTATTACATGTTTTGTGTCTAAAATACTTGCATTATTAGTTTTCGTTATTTCACTGACATTTTCATTGTAATACCCCGACTAGTAACTGTGTTTTCAAACATAATTATGGTATATGGGGCTGTTATTAATTAGTATCAAATCTATTATGCTTCCTAATAAAGTCTGCATACAAAAGGGCCAGTAGTGACCTTCACCTAATGAAGATAATTGCTTGCACAAATAATGTGTATGTATAGATATAGCTAGCAGTTAAACTTATAATATATAATGGGTTGTTACTAAATACTTAAACCATCTAATCTGTTTCTTCCTCACCACCTTTAACAATGTTTTGTGATAGTTGAAACTTATATTTCATCATAATGCACATATCAGTTTACATTAAAAAATGAAAATATTGATCAAATTAACAGATGAAATATTTCACTGAAATTATAAGAAATTTTAGTCATTACAGATTTAACAAATGAGGTCTAGTGCTGGATTAACCTAACAAAAAGAGTAGCAAATGCTACTGGCTGCACATTTACAGAAGCTCCACACTAAATAGTTATTTACTGTAGTACTATACCACCTATAGCTTATATGAATACTGGATGTTTAATATTGGTAAAATTCTCAGAGTACTTCCAAGTTTTAATATTGTTTATTGTTAGACAAATTACAATCATCACATTGATAGCAATAGAAAAAGGGTAAACTTCACTTTTGGGTGCTAAGTAATGAAGTTACCATTCTTTCTCAATATTTTGAGGCATTAAATTCATCATACTGTAACTGAGACTAATTATAATTTGTTATAAATAAGACTGGTTGAAGAAATTAGATTATTACTAATACATTAGAGACATCTGAATGCTAATTATCTCCATTAAATTAAATTGGAGTTTTAAACTGTTAAGAAACACTTTATGTGCCTCAAACAGAAAATAAAAGAGTATCATTTTCAATGTCAGATCATGAAACAAAGTTACACTATATTAGGGCTGTATCTCAGGGGAAAATATTTCAAGTGTGCCTCTTTATTTTTAACTAACAATTTGGTATATTAGGGAATTCATGTAATGTAACAAATAAGATTTGTCTATCTAACTTTGATTCAAAAGTAAATCTGTATCTATTGGCAAAAAATTACATTCATTCAAATCTGCCTCAAAATTTATCATGCTTAAATGGTTATTTTCTAAAGTTAATCTTTTAAATGTCTCAAGCACACTGATTATTATGTAAATATCAAGATTGAGATAAAAGTATAAATAATAAAATTCTTGCATTATTTTCAGTTACCCTAATCCCATTTAATTGACCTATATAAATGGAACCTTCAGAAATACTCCTGAACCTAGAAAAATAATTCAAACCTTGAGTTGAATATATCTTTAGCAAACTAAGATAATTGTGTTTTCATCCCACTATAAGAATGACCTATGTTACTGGCACTAAATTGAGTTTTCACCCAAGTATGATTTCTGATAGTTCTAATCTATCTAACGGTAGATAAGTACAACTTTAGAGTTAATTGCTCAATGTTAAAATAATTATTGAACTGTATGTTATCTTCTCTAGAGGCATCTAAACCATCAATAGATTGGTTTCGGTTCTGAATGAATTTAATTGTAAATGTAAAACAGTTGGAAAGCATCAACTTACAATACAACAACAAACTTATTGAATGTTTAATAAATAGAGTATGATTTTAAATAGCTTCAAAACCACAAACATGATTTTGTTTAAATAAGGAGTTGATCAAATTAAAATAATTTGTTTCTTTAAATTGCCCATCAATAAAATATAGTTCAAAAGAATACAAATGGAAATTCAAAGGATTTTGTGTCTATTGGTAGTATTTGATTTAATGTCCTATTAGTTAACAATCAGCTCATAACCCCCACACCCTCATTCCTGCTTTGCCTATTGAGATATTTACTTAGAATTAATAGACATCATATATTCACTGTCCCCTAATTATTTTCTTTCTATTTTATATGTCCAGCTAATTTAATGCAGTAATATTGATCACCATCACCATTACCATCATAACTATCATCATCATTATCATATGATATTCTGTGGAGCATTATTGATTAATCTGATTTCTGTCAAACTTATTCATATCTTTTCCCTTCTCTTTGTTTCTTCTGTCACATTATTTTCTCCACTGTAGCTATTAAATTTTTCTAAACAGTAACAAATCAAATGATTCAGTGTTTTACAATAGCAGTGATTCACTAGCTACTATCTGCTTGTGCACCTCATCCTGCTAGAAAAAGCAGATAAATCCACTTTAAATAAAATTTGTCTTACAAAAGGAAGGTCACATTCGCTAATATAGTGTTAGATGCATTATATCAGGAAAAAAGCTATATTTGACCCTTTCATACATGTGGGTATATAATGTCAGTAAACTCTTATACCCACACTGATTATAACCGATGTAAAACTTAATTTCCAGCATAATTTTTGAAATAAAAATTGATCCTGTCTTCTCCATAGTCAAATCTTTTGTTAACATTTCATGGATATTATTTTTTTCTTTCTAGGTTTTCTTCATTACATCAATGATCACCAACTTAAAGCCGGTTCATATTAATTCATAACACATCTTACATTATAGCGTTGTTTTGAAAGCAATACTTAATGGCTGTAATTCTCATCAGGCTTAGCTGAGTCGATAGTTTTTTATTCTTATAGCTCTTCAATTCTCTCCTCTCCCAATTGCTCCCAATTTGTATTTTTATTGATGTAATTTGTTGAAGTTTATTCTTGAAGGTCCCTCTTTGCATAGTAGTGAGAATGAGCAGCAAAACTTCTAATCACTACTTCAAAATGGCCTGCATTCAAGATTATCAATGTTTTGGGAAAAATAATCAAGCTAAGTTGATGCTGATCAGGTATATATTGTTATAGAAGGCAATTTTCTTGAAAGGAACAAACCAACAATTTGTGTCTATTGATAGCAATAGTTAGAATATATAATCACTTACAGAAATTCCCCCTTGATAAATGGTTTGATACTGAGAGAAAGTTGAGAGAACACAAAAATTTTAAATATTCTTACTTTATTTTTTTAACCATTCTAATCTCAGATTTAAAAATGTCTTATTCATCTTATGTCACGTGGAATATATTTCTTTATTTTTAATACTAAATTAACTATATATTTTCTATAGAGAAATCAAGAAATTTTAGAACATCACATTTTTTATTTAGCCACTAAACATTTTGAAACTTATTTCTATTTTTTACTTAAAAGCATATAAAACTGAGAAGGTTGTCTTTGCTTTTTCATTCATTATCATAAACTATAAACTGGAAGTGAATTTTAAAAGGATGACTATTGCTAGTCTTTTTTTTTTTTTGTAACTACATAATGTTGACTAAAATATAATTATTATGGTCAATTGACAGAGGGATATATATTATAAAAGGAATCAAATTTTGTAATTAACATTTGATCAAACAAAAGTTAGATTTCTTCTATTGCAATGAGCAAAGTCTTAAATTATACCCTTGAGCTTCTTGTTTTGAAAATTTTAGCTACTCTCATTTATGTATTCCTATATTAAAGAAGATTTCGATGTTTGAAACCATTATATTGAAATACTTAATATTTTCTGCATTGTAGAATATATGCGTTCCCCCTCCTACACACATACACACATACTCTCTCTCTCACTCACACACACAAACACACATACACACACAGTTGTCACAGATAGAATGACATTGTGCTATTTCCTTTTGCAATGGTTTATTGAAACATAAGTAGTATTTTACAAAGCAAAACAGAAAACTGTATATTTGTTACAAATGATAAATATCTGATGTTTGAAATAATAAAATGATGCTGAATTACTAATATTCTCATTCCATAAATCATCCACTAATTTTATTTCCTTGCTGGTGCAGGAAACTCTGTAGTACAAATATATGTACAAACACACTCATGTGCAGTAATGGGTGTGTGGTTAAAGTGATTGTTTTCTGATCATGTATGTGTGTATATATATGTCATTCTTTTATTTATTAGTAGTTTTTCTAAAATGAGATCTGGTTTCATACAAGAAACAAAAATTTCTTATATGAGTTTGCATAACAATGATGATTGTTACATACTGAGATTGAAGAAAGTCTAGCATACCTTTACTGTTGAATTGAAATGTATCAGTGAAGTTCGTGCAAACTAGTCTCTTTACTTGAAAACTCTCACTTGTCATGTAGCTTAAACATTACTAACATAACCAAGTACATCAATGATAGTTGGTATAGATTTTAAAATACTTGTCCATAGATTAGCTTTCCTCATTTGGCTTTGGTATTGTTGTTTACACCAGTAGAATAACTAGCTTCTGTAAATGTACATGTTTGTTCTTTTCTGTTCCAAATACCTATATCAAGTATTATTGGGTGTTTCTCAATGATATTTTACGCTTTCATTCATTCATGTTTGGTATTGGTTACCCTGCCAAAACAGCCTAAGGCCAATGAGTGCTATAACTTCAGGACTCTAAGTCACATGCCTCATACTCTTAAAATATTTCTTACTGTCATATTAGGAAGAAATAAAAAGAAAATAAATGCAGCATTTGGTGAGGAGCAATTTGGATTTAGGACCAAGAGAGGTACAAGAGATGCCATTTTTTGATTCAACATTCCAGTACAAAAGTAATGCAAGTATAAAAAGATCCATTTGCTTGCTTCATAGACTATGTCAAGGCATTTACCTGCTGGCACTACAGAGCTCATCACCTCTTTAGAAAAAATCTAGCTAAGAAGGAAAGGACAACAGAATCATCTGCTTGTTATACTGGAATAAAAAAGCAGCTATCAGAATAGAGCAGGAATTGTCAGAACTAGCGGAGATCAAAGCAGCTGTAAAATAAGAATCCATGCTACCATTATACCAATTAATATATTTAGTGAGTCAAATCAGTACTAAAGGCTCATTAAATATCAAATGCATGAAATTAATAGTCAAAGGCGTGATCATAAACAATATAATACAATATTATTGGCTGATAGTAATGAGAAATTATGAAAACTGTAGGTGTTGTAAATGAATAAAGTGACCAGAAGGATATAAATATGAATATATAAATCCAAGATAATAGTAATTAGTAATATTGAACTAGAGGAAACAGGTATAAAGGTCGATGAAGAAGTAAAACACTCAATGTATTTAGGACAAATAGCAAGTCAGGAAGGTTGCCGTGAAAATGTTTCTCTAAGAAAAAAATATGGTTGAAACAACATTTATGTAATTAATAACCATCTCCATCTCAAAAAACAACTCTGTAGCTAAAATTGATGTTAGTTGTCTCCTTCAGGACAGAAACTTGGATAATGCATACAGTTACAGAGCAAAACAGAAGTTTCTGAGATGGGCATGATTTTCAGTTTCGGGAGGATAACCTAGAATTATGTGGTAACACTGCTACGGTATCAGAACAGCTGAAAGTTCAAAGACATAAAGCTATCATATTTTGAAAAGACAGTACCTCAGAAGTCATTGCCCAAGACCATCCTAACTAGATCGTGTTGAGGGATGCAGATAATCTCAACCTTATCACTGAAACACTCCCAGAGCTAGAGAGGAAATTCCAGATTTGGAAAAAAGATTGGAGAGTAAACCTAACAAAAACCAAAGTACTTGGAGCAGAAAGGCAGACAAACCTTTAGTCCCTCTGGTAGATGGCCCTGCTCTATTTGCAGGAGTGGCATAAGTAGAAACTCCATCAAGTACAACCAGTGCAAGCTCTGGACACACAAAAGGTATACCAATATTCAAGGGTGATTGATAGAGAAAGTAAACGTTATATGCAGTAGATGTACAGGAAAATATCCTCAGGCATTGTTTAAGAAGTGGACTCCATTCCCTGCCAGTGGGGTAGCATAGATTGTAGAGTGAGTAGTGTAGAGGTTGTTGATAGCTTCTGGTATCAAGATTTGTAGTGGAGCTAATTGCACTGTGGGTATAGTAGAGAGGATAAGAATAAGCTGGGCAAAGTTCAGAGAGCTCCTTGCCTTGCTGGTAACTAAGAGCCTCTCACTCAGAGTAAAAGGTGGACTGTGTACGTATAGCTATGCTACATGGTTGCAAGTCATGGGTTGTAACTGCAAAAGACATGCATAAGCTAGAGAGAAATAAAGACAGCATACTTTAGTGGACGTGTAGTGTTCATACAGAGTGCCAGTTCTTTGAGAGATAAACTAGGTATAAGAGGCATTGGCTGTAGTGTGTAGAAAGACGATTATGTTGGTATGGCCATGTGTTGCATATGGATGAGAATAACTGTGTAAGGAGTTCCACTCTCTAAATGTGGAGGTAACTTGGCGTAAAGGCAGAGCCAGGAAGACATGGTCTGAAGTGGTGAGGTCTGACCTCCGGGACTTGGGCTTCACAAAGTAAATGACCAGGGACTGGAACCTTTGGTGCTTCACTCTACTTGAGAGGATCTGCTGAGTCTGAAGTGGCGATAAGTGCTGCCTCAGCAGACAAAACACTCCTTGGATCACATCTCTGAGCCCGTACTCTCAGTATCACATTGGAACATCATATATGATCAGAATTGCAGTTGAAGTAGTCCTTGGTAAGGCAGGTGGCACATCAAATCACTAAACGGGTTGAGGTAACTTGTGCGGTCACGCAATGACTCCTGCATTTGTGGCACATCAAATAACCAAACATAGTCAAGGCACTCATTGGTGCCACGCAAGTAAGGCCTGTGTCAGTGGGACATAAAATCACCGAACATGTTTGAGGAAGTCTGTGGATCCATGAAAGTGGCTTCTATATCAGAGACATATCATCAAACATGGTTTAGGTAGTCCCTGACGACACAAAAGTGACACCTGCGCTTGATGAGATGTAAAATCACCAAGATCCCGCTATCATGCAATTGGCACGAGTATAGATGGCATGTAAAAACATCCCCCCCTCTCATAGTGGTTTGTACCGGAAGGGCATTCAAACATACAAACAAAGCCAAACTAAATTGGGGTTCAGTGTGGCTAACCAGCCTGATAGCCCCACTCAAAAATGTCTAACACATGCCTGCATAGACAATCGATGCTAATTGAGGATATATATATATATATGTGTGTGTGTGTGTATGTATGTATGTATGTATG
>JACXVO010000504.1:67268-77913 GCA_015501135.1 Hapalochlaena maculosa
CACACACACACACACACACACATATATATATATTTATATATATTTACATATATATATATATATATCATAATCATCATCATCTTCATCATCTTTCAACATCCATTTTCCACAGTAGTATGGGTTGGATGGTTTGACTGAGGCGTGGAGAGCCAGTGGTTGCACCAACCTCCAGTCTTGTCTGTCAGTGACTTGGCAGTTGGATACCATTCCTAATGCCAGCCATTCTGAGATTGGAGTGGGTGCTTTTTACGTGCCACCGGCACAGGGGCTATTCGCGTGTTACGAGATAATATACATAAAAGCTATGAATATAAATCAGTTTAACAAAAGCTGAATATTTAATTTTGATTTTTTTAATTATGATTTTTTTTGTTTTACATTTCATTCTTTGTTATTTGGTTCTACTGTTGGATTATTACTACATCCCAGTAGAAGTATTTTTTCAAATATTCGAATTGACTGAAACATTTGTTTTTATCATTTCAGATATTCAGTGATATGCTGCTTATATTTTAGATATACTTTGTTTTGTAATTTTGATCAGTTACATGTCAAAGCAATTGCTCTCTCTATTAGATACATTTTTAGGGTTAATAAGTCAATCAAAATAATAGACTTTTATCTGTATCAGTTAAGCAGTAAAGCATTAACAATAGTTGAGTCACTGTAATAGATTTTATGCAATCTTTAAAATAACAACCAAATCTACTCAAATTTACTGACTATAATCTTAAATATAGAAGGGTAAATTGGACAATGTAGTTGTTGATAGGAATGCTTTTTGTCATATGTTAGTTCAACATTTTACCTGGAGTAGATAACAATAGCTGTAGTCAGCTTTACCTCATAAGGAAATTATCAATAACATTAAAACTGCCCTTTTTTTTCATATTAAATAGTTAATGAATAAATAAATAAATAAATAAAAGCATTTTCAGTATAATTGAAAACCTACTTTTTTTCAAAAGTACATTTTGGTGAAGCATATGTTTACAATGTAAATACATTAAATATTACTAGTGAGATGGAGGTGTGGTTGTTTTTTATCTCCACTTAAAATTCCTGAACTTGTGTCACATATCTACAGCACTCTAATTTACTTACCAAACTATTGGATATACAATTAAAGATACCTTCTACTATAATTAAGGATAAATTATGTCTAAAGATAACTGTTGACCTTTTGAATTCAAAAGAGTGATAACTTTTAAAGCATGAAGAAATTAACCTAAGTTGTGGAAGCAAGTATAGGGTGAACGGTCTACTTTATTTTATACTCTATCATTAAATAGAAAGTAAATGGTAATCCATAAGAAAGTAAGAACACATTGATGACATGTTTCAATCTTTAGAAATTCTTTGATTTCCATTCCTCAAGCTTGAATAAGCCTGATGTTCAACTGATTGTTATTAAAAACCTAATCATGACCAATTCTTTATACAATAAGAAATAATTTTGTAAATGAAAATATTTCAGTGAATTGCAGGATATAAATTCTGAATTTAATTTTACTGGTTTTCTTCCCTTTCTTTGTAATCTGTCAGGTTGAGCTAAAAGTAAGCAACGATTTGAACCATGAAGAATTTGCACTGGATTTTTGCAGTTATTAATTTTTTTAAACAACTTTTTGCAATTGTCTGATAATACAGATATAGACTTACCCAAATGCATCAATAGATTAACATTAATATTTTTTCAATGCTGTTGCAATCATCTTAAATGGAACTGTCAAAGTGTGATATTTGAGCAATTTCGCTATTCAACTCCAAAAAAGGATGTAAAAGTTGAAAGTGCTCATGATATCAATGAAGCATTTAGTGAGGCAGTGACTAGTGAGTGGTCAGCTTGAAAATGGTTTAAACAATATTGCAGTGGAGAACTGAAACTTGAAAATCATGAGCATAGTGGACACTTATCTGACTTAGATGGCAGTCAATTAAAGATCACTGTTGAAAAGGATCCACTCAAATCACTCAAAAACTGGCAGAAGAACTTCAAGTTAACCAGAAAACAGCCTGCAATCATTTGCATCATCATCATCATCATTCAGCACTCATTGTCCATACAGGCATGAGGGTGAATGTTTTGACCAGGGTTGGCAGGCCAGGTGGCTACACCAAGCCTCAGACTGGTTTGGCTTGCTTTCTACAGCTGGATCCCATCTCTGATGCTAACCACTCAAAGAGTAATCAGAAAACAAAAACGCTCAACAAATGGGTACCACATGATTTGAATGAGAATCAAAATGTGCACAGATATGAAATTTGTTCATTGCTTCTTCCCCATTACCAGACTGATCCATTTTTCAACCATATTGTAGCTTGTGATGAATAGTGAATTCTGTACAGTAATAAAACCATTTTAGTGGCGAGATGGCAGAAACATTAGTATGCTGAGTGAAATGTTTAGCTGTATTTTATCTGTCTTTATGTGCTAAGTTCAAATTCCACCAAGGTTAAATTTGTCTTTCATCCTTTCAGGAACAATAAAGTACCTATTACATACAGGGGCCAATCTAATTAACTGTCACCTCCTACAAAATTTCAGGTGTTGTGCCTAGATTAAAAAAGAATAAAAAACGTGTTTTTCACAGTGGACCAAAACAAAGTACCACAAACCTCTCCTAAACTTGACCTCTTCAAAAAGCAAGTTATAGAGATTGTTCAGTGATGTACTACGGGACTTGGCTACTATAACTTCTTAAAAGCCAGAAAAATCATTACTGCAGAAACATATTTACATTAAATTGCCAGAATGAACAAAAAACTGCCACTCTTCTATCACACACTGGTCAACAGAAGAAGATCAATCTCTCTTCTCTTCATGTCATTGCTTGACTACACATTTCACTAATGTTGAGGGAACTTGGCTATGAAAATTTTCCCCACCCAGCTTCTTCCTCAGACCTTTCTTCTGCTGACTACCACTCTTTTAAACACCTTGATGGTTTCCTTCTAGAGAAATTCAAAATACAAACCGACTCTGAAAGTGCATTCAAAGAGTTCATCAGACTCCAGACTTATGTTACCATAAAATGTGTTGATTGTAATGGCATTTATTTTAATGAATAAAATTATGGCATTATTGAAACATATTGTGATGAATTTCATGTTTCAAAACATTGCTTACTTTTTACTCAGCCTGATAGTTACACTTGGTACACATAATATTACTATCTTGATGAATAATTAATTATTTAGTTTTCATTCAAGTTAACTAGTTAATTTCTCAAGTATAGTAGTGGCTGACAAATTAACTATTTTTATCACTTGTTATTCTGTATATGTTTTGTCATTAAGCACTTCATGGAAAGAGACCAACAAATCTATTGACTTCCAACCATGAAAATTGATATAAAGTTTTCTGAAAGTATTTAATTACTCTGTTTTAATGCTAGTATGAGGCCTTGTTAGAATAGAATGCCATGTATTTTCACATCACTGCTAGACATATATAATATATTTGTCATTTTAAGTCTCAAAATTGAAATTGTTTGTCTAATATGTTTATATTGTGTGAATGAACCTAACCGGTGAGCCATGACTTCCACATTTCTATAAGGATTTGAAGTAATCAGTTAAGATTTCTCACGCACACATTTTTCCTTTATTTCCTATGCATTCACAAAAATAGGCTTCTTGTCGTGTTTTGATATAATGATTTAATAAAAGTTAGATAATATATCATTTGTGAATACATATTGAAAAATACATCCTAATATCTTTTTTTTATATAATTTTAGTAAAAGTTAGGTGTGAATGTTGAAAAGTGCAATTAAAATTGGTCTAGTAGAAATAGATAAGGCAGTTTTGCTTTTCATTCAACTAGGAAATGTCTTAACCTAAGTCTAGCTGAATGAGATTAATTCAGTGCTGTAGAAAATAGTATTAAATCGATGCCTTTGAGTTAACATTTACTTTTCGATGATGCACATGTCCTAAGAAATTGTGACACTAAAGTAGAAGAAAAAGGATTTGACATCTGTTATTGAATTGTTTGAAATAGACATTATGAAAATATTTCTTAACCTATAACCTGATTAAAAACAGCTGAAAGAGCATTGGTTCCGTTATGTCAAGTGAAAACCAAACAGTGCTAAACACTAGCAAAGAGTGAGATAGCACAAAATAGAAAATTTTGTCCATGGCTTCTGAGTGAAAAATAGGAAAGGAAAAGCAAGACAAGACAGTTTTACTGTTATTTAAATAGTTTAACGTAACTCCTAGAATCCTGTTCTTTGATTAGTTTAGATATTTGTAACAAAATAAGGAAGCATTTAAATTGTCATTTAAAATGAGGTGACTGCAATTCTTTTGCATAAGTTTCACCATAAACTTCAGTCAACATGTAAATAACAATTTGATTATGTATTCTTATATGCAAAACATTGATAGTGTTGAAAGTCATTTTCATCAGTTTATTTGGAGATGAAGACATATTGTACATACAAACACAAGCTTTGTAAAAACTGATAATGTATATGATTAGCTGTTGTATTTCCTCTTAAAAATTGCCATCAGTTTGTATAATTTTACTGGAGTGTGTAGTGCTACTTTCTGATTTCATCTTTGCCCACCTATTCATGGCATGGCCATAAGAGTAGTGTCCAAGTATGCTTTCCATCAGGTACTATCAAAAGCAACCACCGCCAGTTATACTGGCTGAATCTCCAAGCCAGACCAACCAAGTTCATGGATGTTATGCAGCCATCGTGCTCATAGTTCACTCCTGGGTCTCCTGCTGGTTGGTTTTGACAGTAAAACTTGTTGGTTAGTTTTGATTGTAAAACGTGTGCAGTAGTTTTTTCCTGAAACATTCTTACCACACGTCTATAGTACAGAGTTGTGATCTTTCAATTTGGAGAAGTAGTACCTCTGTCAGAAGCACTTATGTAATCTCTAAGCTATGCACTCTATTGAGTAATTGTACTCCAAAGACCCTTTAAAGGAACCCCCATCTCAGCTGCTTGCATTCATAACTGCATTCTTTTAGTAATTACCCAGAATTCATGACCATATGTAAGTATAGGCATGAGCAGCAAATCGAATGTAGCAAATTTGGCTTTTACAACTTCTCCACTTTTGATTGCCAAATGTTGAAACTGGCACATTACTGCACTAGTTCTTGTGATTCTTACTGTTAATTCAGCTTCCTGCCTGCCACCATTCATGTAATTGGCCCTGAGACATTTTGCTTCTCCACCCGATTTAATAGAATTCCACTTACATATCGAATGTATTGTGCAGGCTCCCTTGAGGGGATGACAACACTGATTTTAATTCCTCCTGTGCAACACTTGACAGCAGACATATTAAGTACACTTTGTAACAGGTCTAGTTGTGACATCTGCAAATTCCAGCCAACTGATTCTCCAACTGCCAGTCTCAATACCACTTCCAACCTGGTTGTTCATATCAATCTTGATGAGCAGAGGAATTAACAGTACACATTCTTGGCAGAGTCGGACACACATATTGATAGATTTTGACTTAGCACCATTTATCTGAATACAAATATCAAGGCATTCATATAAGGACTTCAAAGTAAGAAGAAATTGTCCATTGATCCTGTACTCGTACAGAACTTCCGCAATAAGTTCTATGCGGTGTAATTGTATCCCTTTTTGAGGTCTATGAAGCAAGCTTTCCCCTTTTGCTCACATTCTCACAATTTCTTGAAAACTTGCTGCAGTGTGAAAAAAAATTCTGCTTTGAGTTTCTTTTATACTGATGCAGGACTTGAGAACTTCTGTATAGGGTACCATATTCTAAATGTCAGGCTACCTTGTTTTCTATAGCTTGTAGAGTATCAGCTATAAAAAAATCTCTGTATTCCTAATAAATTTCAGATGAGTCAGATGGTTTTAGCATCTCATTTAGCTGTTTCTTTTGGAATTTATTCTGTTGCTGATCCATTTTCATTTATTGAAAAACGAATCCTTCCTCATATCATTCCCCGTACTAGTTACTTTGGACCCAAGAATAGTTCATACAGCCGCTTTGATCTTTTATGAGTATAAGATCTTAATGGTATTTATATATGTCTGTCTAGTCATTTATTTTAAGTGACTAATCAAAGAACTTTAAAAGTTTTAAGGTTATAAGATTATGGTTTTGTGATGGGTTTGAAGCCCTATGCCTAGAAAGGTAGTTTCAGGTATACAGTTAACTGTCTCAAATGAGTCAATGATGATTCTTTTGTTGCTAAGAAAATGTTACCGAAGTGAACTTTCTTTTGCATCAATTTGTCACCGTGTCAGACTTTATCAAATTTTTATTTAAGTTCAAAAATGCACTGTAAACACTATTAACCAATGTCATAACATAACCACTCAGCTTTTAGTTATATCAACTAGATTTCCACAGTTTCACTTTTTGACTTTTTGATTCAATCTGTATAAGATAAATATACTATTGTGAATATTTTAAACACCTCTCTCTCTCTCACACACACACACTCACACAAACACACACACACACACACACACACATACACACATTTAGTTGAAACAAAACAGGCTAACTTTTCACAAAATGCATTGAAAATGAAAGAAGTAAATATGCTATATTAGAGCATCTGATTAAAAATGTTACGTAGAATATTTCCATTTCTTACAACAAATATTTTTAACAGGAGTCAATATAATTGTTATAAAACCAATATTCCCTTATTCCCTTTTCATTCTTTAATAGATGTTCTTAAGAAGAGTTTGTTCCAAATATCTACTGCAAATGCTAATCCTGTCTCTCTGTCTTTCTTTCTCTTTCCCCACCTCTATCTCTGACTTCTTTCTGTTTATGGACATTTCTGTCAATAAGGCTGTTTTATAATATGGAATTTCATTCTTCTTCTACTTCTCCTTTTATCTCAGCCAATGGTTTCTGCCATTCAGTCATTCTTGTTTTTATATTTATCCACTCTTTTATCTTGTCATTACACATTCAGCATTCTTTGGATGTGAGATACAGGTTAGTAATTTGTGAGACATTGCAAATTCTGTCGGAGATATAGGTAGTTGTATGAGATATCAAAAAGTAACCAGAAACATCTTCTGTGAAACAAACCTGTTGTAATTCAGGGTTCTGTCACTAGAAGCCTGCTGATGTGATACTTAGGTATCAGTTGTCATGATGTGATACTTAGGTATCAAGTTGTTAAGTGTAGTCCTACTGCCATGTAATGTATCTTTGTTGTTTGACTGTTTCTGTAACTGTTGAGACATAGGAATAGTGTACTTCTATGAAATTTTGTTTTGTTCTGGAGTAAACAGTAGCTGAAACAGTTGTCACAGTTCAAACGGTTTTCAAGGCAGCTGCCATGAGTAAAACATAAGTTCATGAGTGGTTTTCACGCTTTAAGAATAGTTATTTGTTGCTTGAAGACCAACCTCGTTCAGGACATCCATCAATCTCCCAAACGAATATAAGTATCTTGAAAATTCATCACCAAACCATAGACAAGCTTGTTGATATGACTGGTATATTTTAGGGTTTCTGCCAATGAATTTTGAATGAAGAATAGTGAATGCAGAAAGTTGCAGCAAAATTTGTGCCTCACTTGCTCATGGAAAATCAAAAGCAGTCGTGACTGAATGTGTGTCATGAACTGACAGAACAATTACAAATTAATCTGAACATTCTTTCAAAGTTATCACTGGTGACAAATGCTGGTGCAGTGGAATTTGTAGATGTGGCAGAGATGAAAAGAAAACAATGGTATTAAAAGGCATAATTTATTAAGAGTTCCAGCACTGTTTCAAACATTGGAAAATGTGTCTGTATCAATGAATTAATTCAAATGGAGAATACTTTTAAAGCAATGAAAGTGTAAATGCAAAATTAAGTGAATAAAATACTACTGCAATATTCTGGTTTCTTTCTCATACCTTTTAAATGTTGCTGTCAGTCAAAATGGCAAAGATTGGCACCAATAACACTAATATAGGATGATTGCAAGAGCCAAGATGTGCTTTGTACATTGAAATGCTTGAGGATAATGACATGGTTGCTAATTAAGCTTCTAGTAACAAATGTATTTTACTGCCACTTCCTAGTTGTTTGAGTAATAAGAAATAGCAACCAAAATTCTTTTAAATCACTCCTACTATCTTCAAAATAAGACACTCTAGATAAAGAAATAATAAACTGTTTGAGAAAATGTACTTATTGTAAATGGCTACAATAATTTTAATTTTATTTGTACTAATCAGAGTTGATCTGGGGTTAAAAATATCTATTTTATGACCTTCAATTCACTTCAATGTTATAAAACCTGATTTACAAACCTCATTGATTCCTATTCATGATTTTAGAAGGTTTCTTTCCTTTTCTTTTTTTCTGTAATTCTTTTTCTACTTGTTCCTATAAATTTAATATCTGTTCTATTGATTCTGGTCCTAATTAAGTCACTTTGTGTAGGATTCAAGGAGCATTAGACAGAAATTTCCAGAAGTAATTGAGTAAAGAATTAAAGGAATAGTGAACAGAAATGCAACACAAGATTAGTAATGGAACTGAAGTGACACTGAAAGAGAGAAAGGCACTTAAAATTGTTGGCATGAGTAGTTGGTTTGTTTTATTGTATATGGCTGAAAGAGTAAAATATCCTATGAGATGAAAGCAGTTGTTGCTATATCTCTCGTACAAGAGTAAAAAGTCAAAAAGTGATAGGATTTCTTTAACCTAAGGGAGTAAGCTAAAAAAAATACAGTTGATATCAGCCTACAAGGATAACTTATTTGAAGAGTTAGAAAGAAAAATGATAACTTGTTTGTATATATAAATGTGCAAGTCAACCAGATGGAAGCAGAACAGAAGAACTAATAAAACCACCAGAATTAGCGATAAAATTACAAGAATATTGCTCTAAAAAATAGAAGAGGCAAAAAACTTAGCAATCAGTAGTGATTCAATAAAGTGTAAAATAAGTCTGCACCCCAACTGTTGGTTTCTGAGAACAATAAGAAGTGAAGTTTACTACTATATAATAGTATTTCTGATCAGTAGCAGAATACTGTCTAATTTTAGTTGTTTCACAATATTTTACAATTTTCAATTCCAATTCTCTTTTCACAATTCACTCTACCTCTTTCTCTATTCTATTTCTCCCTTCATTTTTGTTACTCAGCTCATGTCTTTTCATTTCTCTCCATTAGTTTTAAATAATATCGTCAGAATTAAATTACAATATCTAACTACCTGTCTGCCCGCCTCTCTATCTATCTGTCTATCTATCATCGTAATCACCTTCGCTGACTTATAACTGTGGCCATGTGTTTGTGTATGAAATAAGTAACATATTTACACTGATATAAGTGTTAGAATAGACAAATAAAAATATAACACTCGTTTGTTTTGGTTGTCAGATTTTTATTTGCACTTTTATTGTTCAGCTTTAAAAAAAACGTGGGTATACTTTTCCTTGCTATCAAACTCTCTTGTTTACATTATCTTATCTAGCTAATTCTTCATATTTTATGCAATTCATTACTTCTTTCTACTTTTATTATATACTCTTTATTGCCAATACACAGACACACACATACAGATATAAATGCATATATACATATGTTTCTTTCTCTCTCTCTCTCTCTATATATATATATATATGTGTGTGTTGTGTGTGTGTGTGTGTGTGTGTGTGTGTGTGTGTGTGTGTGTGTGTGTGTGTGTGTGTGTGTGTGTGTGTGTGTGTGTGTGTGTGTGTGTGTGTGAGAGTCTGTGTGTAAATACTGAGAGAGAGAAGTTTATGTAGAAATATAATCTATACATATAATTATGTGTGTTTGTATATGTATAACTAAGTGTGTTATCTATATAGAGTGCTATATAGCTATGGATATGTATAGTTGTATATGAATATACATGTATAAGGGGAAAGAGAGGTAGTTAAATATATATGTGTATGTATGTATATGTGTATATATGTGCGTGCGTACACATGTATTCAAACATTCATACATAGATACACACACACACACACACACACATATATATACATACACACACATATACTTAGACAAACATACATACATACATACATACATATTTACATACATACTTATATAGGTGTGTGCATATGTGTGAGCACATGTGTAAACGTTTATGTATTTATATATCCATATAAAAGGCACTCAGCTCACTCTGCAAAGTGATTGACATTCGGAAAGTCATCTAGTGAGAGAAACCATGTTGAAATAGAGATTGTAAGCTCAGCAATCAGTGCTTGTTGAACTACCCAACCCATACTAACGTAAAAAATGAATATTAAATCATCATAATGCATTTTTTACTGGTATATACACATTCATATATATATATAAAATTTATATGTATTACATATATGTATAAATATATATATTATACATGCATCTACACATGTATGTATATATGTATATACACATGTATACATATGTGTATAGATATGTATATATGTATATGCATAAATATATGTATATAAATATGTATGGCCAAAAAGGCATATTTAATGATGAATTTCAATAGTTATTCTTGGCAATGGCTTTCAACGAGGATGCAGCTCTCATATATATATTTATGTATCTATATATATAGACTGATACTGGAAGAAGCCCATCGAATCCTTGAATTCTTGATAACTCACGCTATTTTGTACCATAAATGCACA
>JACXVO010000504.1:100730-121562 GCA_015501135.1 Hapalochlaena maculosa
ATATATATATATATATATATATATATATATATATATATATAGGCACAACATGTCTGTATGCTACAGAGTTGTCTTCCCAACACATGTTTTGAAGTTCAGTCTCACTGCATGCCATCTTGGAAAAATGTCTTCTACTACTATAGTCCCAGGGGAACCAAAGCCTTGTGAGTGGATATGGTAGATAGAAACTGAAAGAAACTCATTGTATATGTATGTAGATATATATGTGTGTGTCTTTGTGTTTGTATTTGTTCACTGACACTGTTTGACAACTGATGTTTGTTTTTGTCACATGACTTAACAGTTTAGCATAAGAAACCAAAAGATTAAGAACCAGGCTTTAAAAATATCAAGTACTGAGTTGATTTGTTTAACTAAAAATATCTTTCTAGTTACTTCCTTTGCATGGTTGCAATTCAGTGACTGAAACACGTAAATGATAAAATATATGAATGAATTACATGTAATAAATCCACTGATTTTTGGCATTTCTGTTGTTCCATATATGAAACAGATTTAGTATAATCTATATTCCTCAACAGTTCCAAGTAGAGAGACCATTCCATTTTTAACTAAACGACATTCTATACAGAATACAGTAATAATTTCATGTAAAATACTTTGCTTATTTCAATCATCCATTGTGACAGAGGTTTGAAACATGACTTTCTACTTCAAAGTACTTTAAAAAACAAGAAGGAATGAATGTATATTTCATTAAAGTCCCATTGAAAACTATGTAGCATGTATTTAAAATATAATTAACTTCAATGGGATGTGTAATTAAGTCAGGTGGTTTTGGTTATGAAATAATACTTCCTTTGTTTCTGTTATTATATTCAACTTCTGTTTTATCTCACGCTGAAATTAGTTGGGTGAATCTGTATGGTACAACTTTAGTTACATACTCTGGAAATCGATGAGGGCAATGAGAGTGATTTATATTAATGAAGAAGATGACAATGACAGTGTTCTTTAATAAAGTGGAGTATATATTTTTTTCTACACTAGGCACAAAGCCCAACATTTTGTGGGAAGAGGTCAGTCAATTAGATTGATCCCAGTATGCAACTGATACTTAATTTATGAATCCTGAAAGTATGAAAGGCAAAGTCAACCTATGTAGAATTTGAAATTAGAACGTAAATACAGACGAAATACTGTAAAGCATTTACCCAGTATACTAATGTCACTGCCAGCTCACCACCTTGGTGCAATGTATATATTGTATAGTTGCACACACTATTATGTTATGAAGAGTGATGCATCATAAGTTTTCTTTTAATTTGTCATGGATATTGCTTGACTTTGTTGTTGTTGTATCCACCCCAACCAAATATAATTATATAGAGAAGTGTTTGTGTAATATTTTCAAAGTCTAGCACTATTATTTAACTGTGAAATGTTTAAAGGTTACTTATTACAAACTCTGTAAATGTTTAAATATTTGGCATAAAATGTTTTTTCTCATGAATAAATTTCTTCTAGGAAGAAATGGCAAAAATGTGAATGATAAACAGCTAATAGAAATATTTTTACTATTTGTTACTTTGAAAAAATACTGTCCTTATAGCAATATACAAAACTATTTCAGATTATAAACATAGATTTTTTATTCATTTATTAAATCTGTAATACAGTTTCATAAAAATTCTGGTTAATTTTATGGTCTATAGTTAAAGAAATTGTTAAATATCAATATATGGGAAACAAAATGTAAAAGGAGCCATTATCTTTACTAGAATTTTCTATTCTCATTTTAGTTTCAAACTTCAAAGCAATGAGTTGATAGAAACATTGGATAGATTTGGTTCTTTAACATTGTTATGTTTATTGAAAATTCTTCTTCTTGAATGATTTTATGCAAATGGTATTTGAGATATTGAATTGGTGGAGATACTTAATTGGAAGTCTACAAAATATTCAATATTTCCTCTGAGACTACTGAATATATCCATATTATAAATGTTGAAGTTAATAAGCAAAAGAAAATCTGTAAAATTTTAAGATTTTTACTCCACCTTCAGCTGGTAAACACCTATTCTAAAGTAATCACAAAAAGAAACTTTATATAAAAAAAAATCAAGCTGCAGTATGCTCTTCTCAGTTACTATAGCATCATCTTTTGTTGATATTAATGAAATACATATCTCACAAACACACTAAGTTCATACATATACTAGGAATTATGTGATTATATAATTTTGTGTGTGTGTGTTTGTATCTGCAGTGGATATTTAACAGTGTAAATATATAAAGAAAAGAAATTTCATTTGGAGCAGTTTCATTTCTGTTAAAAATAATTTGTGAAGGGTTTAATTTTTCAAATATTCAGAACTATAAAATTTAGATTGAATTTCAAGTACTTGTGGTTTAAAGTAGATGCTATATTTGGATGTTTAGAGCTCATGACACATAATAAAACTACTGAAAACATCTAAATTAATGCATGAATTCTTGAAATTTCTAATTAGATATATAGCTTGACATTAGAATGTAGTTTAATATCATTTACTTTACACTTTCAAAACACCTTTAAAATCAAACTGAAAAATTTGTTAGTGTGTATATCAGTTCTGCTTGGCCTTCTAATGTCTCTACAACAAACAACCAAGTATACAAACTAGTACACTATTTACAATCGTGGATTATACATAGACCAAATGAAAAGCCATCTACAGAATGAAACAGAGGCCTCAAACTGAAAGAACACTTGGACATGCAAGAGCATAGTATATTACTGCAATAAGCAACACCTGATATTTCATGAAAACTGATCTCCAAACACTCACACATTTATACAACACACCAGGACACTACTTCTGTAGCATCCTTAAAACAATCTCTTCTATGCGAAACCAAAATGAGTATAAAGAACACATATGCAAAGAAATAGCAGCAACACCATTAATCTCAAATCAGGTGCTAAGTTGCACATCACCAACAATACCTGCATAACACTAGGGACTGTTTTGCTCTGATGAAGCCCACCTTTCCATTGCCAAAATCTATGGTTATACAGAAATCTACTGGAGAGTAGAGATTTTGAAACACATCCAAAGTGTTACATTGCACCACATACAGTTCATTATCTCGGGTTTCCTTATTCTTGTGCAACTCTGAGTATGAGAGATAGTTTTAAGGATATTACTGAAATAGTGTTTTGAGTTGTTGTATGTTTCTGGATGTTTGGAGAGGAAGCTTTATGTGGTGGCAAGTACTGTAGCTGGTGAAGTTCACTGCACTAATACATTGTGGTCTTGCCTGTTCAAATATTCTTTCATCATTTGATTTTTGTTTTGTTGTGTAGATGAATTCTGCATGTGGGTTACAGACTATTCAGAATTATGCAAAGTGCAACGTTGGAGTCTTCAGTATCATCCTTAACTAAATGTAAACATGGCATAACTGAAAATTTATATGCAGTTTAGGCCTAACCATCCAATTGACTACAAAAAAAGGTATTTGGTTTGAATTCATCTGTAGTTACACAGTAAAATACTGAAACTGAAAAGTTTGATATAAGTCCAAACTGAGCTCTTTAATTAAGCTTTACTTTGATAAGAAACAAATGAAGCTTACTAATATGGTTATCTAGTTTGTAAAGAGATTATTAAAAGTATATTTTGTGTTATAATCGTAATCTTATTTTGTATGTATACACACACACACTGAATGAAAACTATATGGATACAGACATCTTCTAACACACATACATACACTTGCAATCTTCTAGATGTAATAAACTGTCTTTTGTAGTATATGTAATATTTTAAGTTATATAATGTAGTGGCACAGATAATTTTAATTGAACTGCATTCAGTGTTTCTGTGCCCACTGTGTTTTTTCCCCTACTGGCAGTACATAAATTGGACATGTAAGGTTGACTCTCAACCTCTTCACAGATTTCTTAAACCTGCTTTTCCTTGCTGGATTTCAGTGTTGTCACTACTCCACATCTCAGCCACTTCAATTTTCCAACTTAGACTCTGCTCACCATGTTCTCTTCACGGAGGATCTGACCACATGCCACCAGGTCTCAGCAGATGAGAATGTATCTTGCAGAGATGGGGGCTGACAGAAACTCTGCTCAATGAATCACTCAGTAAGACCTGAGAATATACCAACAAATAGTGAATGCAGTAATACACTACAATGACATGAAATCGCTATTCCTGACTTAACCTGTATTTCTTCAGAGTTCTAAAGCCATGATTAATTCGTGCTTGAAATTGTTTTTCATTGGATTAGGCTAACATAAATATGATTAAATTTTTCCTTAAATTCTATAGCAGTTGATTGAAGCCTTTAAGCCTTGCCTTATTTGTTTATGAAAATTCTTCTTCACTCATAGGCACCCAAAAGACAGTTCATATATTGCAACATATTTGATTTAATATTTCTCATGTCCATGGTCATTACTTGATGTCTTTGTTGAAATGAATTGTAAATTGGGTTTGTTGCTTTAATTGAACTTGTTATTACTATAGTTTCAAGCCTACATAGTGTTGTCTCTTATCTAGTGTTTAATAGTTCTTCATACGATTCCCAAGTTGACTATATTACTGTTGATTATTCCCATAATTCAAAATGATTGCATTGTAGTTTATGAAATAGTTAATAATTCTGTTATGACACTACTGTGATTTGAGACAGAAAATGTGTAAAAACCTTTAATTGATCACTTAAGAAACCTCTAATTGCTTAAAAGGTAAAACAATATTTGCAGTTTTCAATGAAGCAATAGCTAAAACAGCCTGGAATAACTTTTGTAATAGCATTATACAGCAAAGAGGAATAATTGTATTTATAATGTAGTCACACATATATTCACTCTTCTAAGTGGGTAAATAATGTATATCTAAAGTTAGATATATAGTTTTTTTTAATAGCATGAATAGCTATGTGAGTGTTATGAATAGAAATGTTTGTAAACAAACACACATTGATATCTGTAACTCAGTATGTGTTAATTTCATGAATATTTTCTGTTAAATATAATATTCTTAACAATTTTAATATTAAAGATTTTATTGATTTTCACAAATATATTTCCATTACTTTTCAATATAAACTATTTTAATTGTTTTATCTTGTTCTATTTTATCACTATCGATATTGCAGCATTTTGCTATAAATATATTTTTTTTATATAAGCCACACTCTTTCCTGTCATCTAACCTACCTCTAGTAATGTCCACATGGCATTCACCTATGAGAGTATTAATATGTGAATATTTATTTTTTGTTTATGTTTATGTTATAAATGTTACATATATGTATATAATGATTTCATTGGTCTAATGATCCTACCTATCAGTCACTAGAAATAAGTTTGGTAGATATTGAATTCTTTTCAATATCTCTTACTTTTGTGAGAAGAGGAAAAGTTATCATCATTTGCTAAGAGGTAATGGTCAATTTCACCATGAAAATTAATTAACACCTGAATATATATATCTTCATCATATTAATATAGATTATTTATATCAGGAAAATAATTAGTGTTCTCTGTCATGCTAAAGGATCAAAATATCAAGATTTGTTTATGCTATAAAATACTTTATAAAAATCCCTATAATTTATTGTGTCCATAACCAAAGCGATTACTATATTTTCTCATGCATGTTTCTCATTTTTATAATATCTTGAATTATTCTAGCAATTAGTTTACTGTAGTTATTACAGTAAACAAAATTATACCTCTGTAATAACTATTGGTTTTATAGATATTCTTATAGTAGGTTATCTTTATTCCTAAAATTGGATGGCATTAATGTAGGCTTAAATATGTATTCCCCTTTCAGAAATAATATGTGCAGTAGTTTACCAATGATATTGTAGGAGTAGTTGTTAAGCATTTTTTTAAGAAATTGATTTTAGCAAAACAAAAAAAAAAGAAAATTGTTGAATAATATAGATATGAAAATCCATATTTCCCATATTTTATCAGTTGTAGTAAACAAGTGGGGCAGATATGATGAGGTTTTAGTTACTGTTCTGCTGTCATACTAATGAAGTCCAGCTGGTATTTTTTAATGGAAAATTTAATTTTATACTAAAATATATACTCTTGACAAGATGAACTTTTACTTGATTATATATATAATAATTTTCATGTACAAAAGATTTAAACTACTTTGGGATTATATAAAATGTCTGAAACTTTTTCAAAAATAAAACTACCAATATTATATATATATCGCTCTTTTTCATATAGCTTCAATCTTCTCTGATTTTAGTATAAAAACAAATGTATGATTGCTTTCAAATAATGCATTATCATGCAAATATAACAATTAAAGTATGTTCATAGAAATGTAGAAATTTCATAAAATCTGGTTAAATTTGAGCTGCTTAAGAAAATGTAATCCATAAAAGAAGAATGGATTTCGTTAATCTTTGAATAATTTCAACTTTCAAGATAATATAGTTAAATGAAAGATCTTAATTCCCAAACATTTTCAAAATATTTTTCTCAATTTCAATCAATATAAATAAAATCTCTATGTATTGAATGAATGTACAGTAAGTGGAGTGGTATGAAAATGAAAGGAATACAATGTTGGCAATAAATATTTCACTTGCTGATATACTTTGAAAGTCATAAAATAAAAATAAGAAAACAATGGTTATCTGAATTGCCATCACCTTGATGTGAGGTTATATTAGTCTCGAGAGAATAACCATGGGATATGATGTGAGGTTATATTAGTCTCAAGAGAGCAACCATAGGAGGTGATTTAACCACAAAGAGCTAAACATCAGCTAAGCATTATTTTGATGAAACTACTCATATGGAACTCTCTTTTTTAACATTTTATGAGCTAACTTTGCTTTCAGCCATCTTTATTCACTGTAATATAATCAATACTATCAATAGAAAGTTAAGCATAGTCAAATGGGATATAGCCAGAATAGGAGGAACTATTCATCTTCTTATAATACTTCAATCTGAAACTCAACAAAATCAGATTTCAATCTATCATTGAAAAAAGGTTGGTTTTAGAATGTACTGCCACACCCTGTTCATATCATAATATCATCAAATTATTTAGGCTTCAATCTATAAATTTGCTTAAAATTTATCTTGCATCTAAATATAATATTGTTTTGGTTATATCTTGCATAGTGTAGAAAAGTATTGTTATTTTAATCTGTCATTTTAATAATTTCAATAGTTAGCTATAAGAAAAGCCTCAAGAATTACTGTCTATGCTATACAAGAACACTAGTAAAAGAAACAATGAATTCAGTTAGTTTGTAACTCTGATAAAGAAGTTACTTTTTCTACTTCTTGTAACTTGCAATCAGGAAAGTGTGTGAAAAGAGCAATCAACTCTTTAGCACAAGTAAGAGCTATTCAAAACTATTACAATTATTGTGTGTGAATAGAAATCTCCATGTAACTAGTGTTGAAGATCAAACTTGAGCTTTGTGTTTTTCTTCTTGTACACAATTTCAGGAGGAGAATAATGGAACTTAATTTTATTTTAAGTGTTCTAAAAGTAGGCTAAAAATGATTCCTTTGCTGATGAAAAAGAGGAAAATAATTTCCAGATGATGAAGTAACTTAATTAATTAGCATTGTTGATGTAAGTCCTGTAATGTGTAATGTGATGTAAGTCCTATAATGTAGCCCCACATTAAAATGTTTAACCATGCAAAGCCACATCTGCAAGAGGGTGTCCACCTTAATAGGTTCACTTCATCTGAATTACTAAGGCTCTCTAATTGGTCAATATGATGACTGAAATAAGTAAAAGATAAATAAATGTTAGTAGTTCTTGTTGGTTACAAAAGATATTCATATGAACAATTTTTTACATGCCTTTACCACTTGGACTTCCTTTCTAGTTTGAAAATGTAATTACTCAATGTTTGAGTGTTTTGGATGCATAGAGGATAATAAAACTTCTATCCTTATTCTCTTATACCAATAAGGTGCCAAATCCAACAATATTGGCATCAACATAGTATCTTTTATTTGAAGTGTAACTTAATGCAGTGTTTGTATTAAACTGTTTTCTCTTCTTTACTCCTCCACTAAATCTCTCTCTCACCAGTTTCTCTACTTTATCTGTCATAGTTGCTAAATGTTGCATGAAGTTACCAAGAAGGTTGAGAAGGCCCAAACACTTTCTTAATGGGCATAGTTGGTTTCACGTTAGTGAGCCTGTGTTAGTGCCACGCAACTGGCATGCATGTAGGTGGCACGTAAAATCACCAAAATTCCCTGTGTCACGTGAATGGCACACATGCGGTTGACATGTAAAATCACCCATGCATGTAGGTGGCATGTAAAATCACCAAATTCCCGGTGTCACACGAATGGCACACGTGTGGGTGGCACATAAAATCACCCACACACTCTCAGAGTGGTTGGCGTTAGGAAGAGCATCCAGCTGTAGAAATCATGCCAAACTAGACAGGGGCTTGGTCTGACCCACCAGCCTACCAGTCCCAGTCAAAAACGTCTAACCCATGCCTGCATGGACAATGGACGCTAAATGATGATGCTGCTGCTGATGGTGTTGGACATTTAAAGTGAGTCGCAGTAACCAATATTATTCTCTTGTTCACTCCTTGATTTGAAACAATACTGCTAAAGTATTCTGTCTTACACCAAAAATACATTTCTTGTCATATGGCTTTTATAAACTTTCAAGATAATGTGAACCAATTCTGTATTTTGGTAGATGCAGGATATCTCGAGACACATACATAAAGTTATATAAACCCTATAAGTTTTTCTCTTCAAAAGTGTGTCTCTACCCAATACTTAGATACTATTATTTATAATGGTTTCGATATAAAAAAAAACTGCTAATGATTTCTTGAAAGTTTTCAAATGATGAGTAGATTTCAAGAACAAATACGTCCTAACACATTATATTAGAAGAAGCAAATTTTACTATATGATTCAATAACAGATGTAAATCATCTTAACAATAGCTCATATTATATGCCAGTTTTGTAAAAAAAGCATAATTCAAAATTTTTCGGTAAAACCTCAGTTATAAATATTGAATACGTCTCTGTTAGATACTGTATTTACTGTGTAATACACATACAGATAGATACAGCCATATTTCTTTAGTGCAACAAACAATGGTGAAATTTACATTCTGGAGCCATCAATTTTCTCATTGATATTCACTTTTAACAAATGTTTAATTTCTTCTGCTTGTCTCTTTACATGAAATAGTATTTGTTTCTAAAGTTGGTTTATAGGCTTTATCCTTTGAATATTTCAGAGAACACTTTAGTAATTGAATCTTCTTTTAATATTGAGAATGTATTAATGTAGTTTATTTTAATTAAGCAGAATAAAGAAACTGTCTCACAAAACCATGAAACAACTAGCATTCATAGATTTAGTAGCATATATCTTCTGAGTATGGTAGCTTAAGCCAATTTTGAGTGTGAGATGAATGATCATAAGTAAAAAATGGGATGCACTTGAACTATCAATTATTTGTGTGACTGAATAATTAGTTCAATGTTGTTTTAATTATTTCAATTAAAGTACAAAAGACTCCACCTATGTTTCTGCATTAAACAGTGTGCATTCTTGATATATATTGGTTTTCTCATAGCTACTTCACTAAGTAGTGAGAAACCTACACTTTGTTCAGGTGGTAACAGAAAGACATTCCTTCAATACAAATACAATAACACATCTCTTTGTTAAAAGCTTCATTTCATTTCTATCTGTCCGTCTCATCTCTTTGATAAAATATAATACTTATAATGATAATGATGTTATAATATTATTTCAATTATATTTTGTGACCATTGCATCAATCACAGTATGTAACTAGTTTGTCAATTCTTCATTAGAGGAATGCTCTGGAAGTAAAATTATTTAAGATAATGTCAATTGATTTCAACATTGATTTCAACATTTAAATCTAATAAATTTTGCTTTTCCTTAAAACATTATAGGAAAGCATTGACTATTCAACTATTTAGGTTATCTATAGTTAACCAAACAGTATGGAATGTGAAATGGATTCACTGACATATGACTTCCACACTGGACTCGTGCAAACGAAAGCTAAATAATTTTACACTTAACCTATGTGAAATACTCTGTCTACATGCAGGATGTGGAATTTATGATCTGTTCCTAGGTGTTTGATAACAATCATGTTGCAGCCAGAGTTACTGTACAATACAATCATATAAATATAACATTTTCCTGTGAAACAGCCTATGATAAACTTGTTTACACAGATAAATTATTTGTATCTTGACAATTGTTTTTACTGCATTTCAGTTACATCTAGAATTGAACTTGTCACCATTTTGAATATTACCTATAATATGGATTTTTAATATAAACATATTTTGAGCTGACCATTGTCAGTTTCATTAGGTAAAAGCAACACTGATTGTTATTTTTAACAAAATCAATCAGAATTACAGTGTTTGTGAGGACAAGTGAAAAACAATGCTGACTAATTCCACTCTCTCAGAGTATTCAAAATATGAGACCTAGCTACTAAAATAAAGGATACCAAAAACTCAAACCTATGAAAGAAAAAGAAAATAAATCATATCCTGTAAAGAAAGTATTTTTGATAATCTAAAGAAGACAGTATGTGGTGACACCAGGATAATAAAAAATTTAAGAGTTCTATCCAGAAGTTTAGTTTATTGGAGTATGTGTGTGTGTGTATGACGCTTTAAGCAAAAATAGTGTTATTATTTTGATTATTTAAATGGCTATAATTTGCATTGATTTTTATGATAATCTACTATAAACTGAAACTGATTGTGTTTGCATTACTCATTATTTTTGGCACAACTCTGTTATTTACAATGCAAAAGAATCTGCCTATAACATGTAATGCACACAATAATTGTAATTGATATTGTTAGCATTGTCCATTCACAGATATAAAATACTTATTCACATGCAAGCACAGGTGCACACACACACACACATGCATGCACGCAAATACACACACTCACACACACACATTTACACACTATTCTTCAAATCTATCGCTGTACCAGTTTTGAACTTGACGCTAATTTACAATACTATAGTTAATTTTTATTTTGATATTTTGTTGTATGGATTTGTGTTAGCATATAATTCTAGATGCTTCAAACGTCTGAGATTGACCATTTCAGTTCTCTAGGGGATGGAAGTTAGAAAAGGATTTACATATGTATTGTGTTAGTAAAATATTTGCAACATTTTGCTAAGTTATTTATTTTATTCAACATGTTACAACAAAAGTAGCCTAGTGTTCAAGGTAGAGGTCATCATATTGCACTGTCTGAAGCCACCTTTCTGCCAGTCCTTTGATCATACACAGATATTGTTTCTTGTTTTTCAAGGTGAAGAACTCCTTCACCAAAGCTCTTGTTTGATGAAGCTTTGTCAAAGCAGGAAATCAACTATAGTTCAGAAAAAAGTAATCCGAGAGAACTAAGTTTAGACTATATGCTGGGTTTGGCAGGAATTTGATTTCTTCAAGTTCCTGAGCTTATTCCAGGATCATTCAGTTGCATGAAGACATGTGTTGTCTTGCTGCAGTAGAGTTTACTTTCTGTTAACTGATGCTATATTTTTACCGACAATTGCATGCAACTACTGAGCTATTTAGACTACAACTTGGTATTGATGGTTCAGTCATCTAGAACAAACTCAGTGAGTTATCCCCTCGTAATTCTACCAAATGCAGAACATTACCTTGTGTTCAAAATATCTATGTTTGATGATAGGTTTCAAAAGCTGTCGCTTGCTTAATAATTTCATATGCACATTAAGATTGTGGAATCTCCCTCAGATTAATACTTATTCTGGTCTATTGATTCACTTACTGCACTCCTGATACTTTATCAACCAAGATAAAGATCAGTGTCAGATCAGTAAAGGAATTTTTTGCTTCAAAGGACATGAATAGTATATGTATGGGATTAAAGAACTAACTGAAAGGTGGCTTCAGATAGTTCAACATAAGGCTCCTTTTTTTATAACTTGACAAATAAAGCAAATGAGTTACCAAAATGTTGCAAAACATTTGACTCAATACTATAATATTTAGTCAAACAAAATTTCATTGAATGGGTGAAATAATAAAGAACATAGAAATTTTATCTAATGGTAGTACACTGAGGTTTTCTTGTTATTGGGCATTAACTTGGAATGTAGGCTACATGTTGGAGTCAAAAAATGATGAAATGAGAAGGTTCATTAAATAGGAAAAAGAATCTATTATAGAAGCATTTACAAGAATAAAACAAATGAATAGAGATGTAATGAGACTAATGAAAGGCAGAGGTAAATAAATCAAACAAAAAATGTGAGAGGTGGTAGCTAGCCAGGGAGCAGAGCTAAAATCAGAAACAGAGTAATGAAGAGCAAGAAAAAATAAGAAGAATATAGCAAAAGGAAATTAGTCAGGCAATAACAAATTTGGTGTTGCTGAGGAAATGATTTGGCTAAATAATTGGAATTCAGAAAGCAGGATGAAAAGTGAGAAGGAAGAAAATAACAAAATTCATGTATAAATTAACTGTCAAGTAAAAAAAAAATAAAAACAGTTATTGGAAAGCATGTGTATGGCATGTATACCAATAGAGAGGTTCCTTCTATGAATAACATCCATTTGTGGGAAGAAAACAAACTTGGTTTTGTAGCATTTCAACACTATATAAATGTAAATCTTGGAAAGATGGTATACTACAACAATCTTAATAATCTTTGATTGTCAGAGCATCATTCTTAGGATCTATTTTCATAACACTTTATGGAAATTATTTACCATATATTTGTCTGCTATAATGAAAGACACGGGGAGGTAAAAAAGATTCATTACCCTAATTGAAATAACTTTAATATATTAATATTCATTGTATGAAAATGTATGAACAACTTAATAACTTATAAAAATTTGTTTAAACAATGCATTGGCTTGAAAAATAGCACTTAATTTCTCTTTTTCATATTTTTATATTTCCTTCAGATATCATATTTATCATTTATCAAACTGTTGTGTACACTGGTTATGTTCTTATGAGCTCAACTATGCCTTATAATCTTCATTTCCATTTGAGTACAGGGTGAACACAAAAAGGCTCCTTAATTTCAGATATTTATAATATCAAAAGTTACGCAAATAAGTTTACAATTTTGGTACCTAAAGTTGAAAATCTCATCAAGCTCTTCTTCTCTTTTGCAGATTTTCTTTTGATTCACTAGATGACAGTGTAATCCAAGACGGCATTTTCTCCACAACAATGCCTTTTCGTGTTCACTTTGTAAATACATACACATACGCACACATGTGTATGTGTATATATATATATATACGTAAACATAGAATTCTGTCTTTCAGTATAAGGCTCTTTCAAATGATGGTTCCTTTAGTTATACCAAGGCTTGTTCTCGATATATATATCTTGAGGCTTTGTCCATGAGAATTTCAAACCATTACTCTACCTTTCAGCATGTGGCCAAGTGGAATTATACTGGTCCGAGTGAATTTATTTGGGGCCTTAAAGATTAGAACAAAAGTTTTTCACTTGAGTGAAATATTCTTTTTCTGACTTAAGGGAAAAAATATTGTTATCTCTGTTGCTCCATGTTATATGCGGTCTTATTTTCTAGGTTGAGAATTTTGAATTCTTTTATTGAGTGTTTATACTGCTGCCAACACTGGCAGAGCCACACCTTCTGCTTTTATGAATAGCTTTATTTTCCTTCCCTGAGTTTTTTAATACAAGGTGAACACAAAAAGACGTTGTTTGCGGAGTGAATGCCACCTTGGATTACACTGTCATCCAGCAGGTCAAAAGGGAATCTGCATCATAACTGAAAAAAACTTGATGAGATTTCTATTTATTTATTTGTCTCAGCCCGGGGGCTGTAGGTACTTAATTTATCGACCCCGAAAAGATGAAAGGCTAAGTCGACCATGGCAGAATTTGAACTCAGAACGTAACGACAGATGAAATACCACTTGGCATTTCGACCGATGCACTAACAATTCTACCAGCTTGCCACCAACTTTAGGTCCCAAAATTGTAAATTTATTCTTGTAAATTTTGATATTATAAAATCTGAAACTAAGATTTTTGTTTTCACCCTATAATTTTAGTTGGGTTATTCCTCACAATTTTCAAAATTTAAAGTCTTTCTTGCTGGTTCAATGTTTTATTATTTTCAGGGAGTGTTTCAAGAATAATATAAAACTAATAGAAAAGTGACAACTAAGTAACTAATTGAATTATTTGAAATATATTTTCTTATTGTAAAATAAGAATTGTATTTTTACGAATGATTTGGTATTTCTTTTGACTTGAGTGAATGTTTGTGTATCACAATTTTGTACAAGACATGTATAGAGTTATATAAGCAAGTGTTATATTCTATGATATAGCATTAAGAACTCTACTTGTGAGTGATAGAATTATTTTTGTGTTTTTGAAATAAAATCAATTGATTCTTTTCGAATAAAAAAGCTCCAGTCATGAACCATGCTTGATTCACTTGACCATTATGTGACTATGTATACTAATGTGTGACTTCTCTTTATTGTGAGAAACCATTTAAATATCTTATCATTCATATATGTAACCCTTTGGTGTTTAAACCAGCCATATCAAGCCAAATTAGTCAACCTATTTTATGTTCAAACTGGCCAGATCTGGCCTCTTACATTCACCTTGTTTTCTCATCTATAAAATGGACATCCACATCTTTGATGTCTCAAAGTAACACAACAGTGTGATATTTGAAACAGTGTGAATAAGCAATACATTTGACAGAATAATCTGAATGCTAAAGAATTAATATTTAACTATAAAATCAAATGGAAGGCATAATCTATTAGACACAAAGTATTATTTGTAAAATAATTTGACTGGTAAACTAAGGAATGAATTTGATGACATAATTTATAATATTATTCTGCTATAGTCCATGTATGTAATGCTTAAATATGGAGTGAAATTGATGACATATGTATGCTTTTCATAAGATGACAAATGAACTATGAAAGAAAATTATAAACAGTTTTTTTTATGAATTCAATATTATTCTGTAAAAAAATTGGTAAAGAATAGGATGAAAACAAAAATGCAAGTTGTTACACACATGGAATTTACATTATTTGTATAATTATTAATACAATTAGCTAAAAGAAAAGCTTTATTTTAAATTTAGTGTGATTTATATATTAGTGCTATATTTTATAAAAATTAATTATTATCAATAGAAGCAGTTTCAATATTAAACGTAATTTTTATAACCAACTTAAAATGGATGTTTTTATAAGAACACTGAATATTGCATTATCAGCATTGAGAGATCTTCTTTTATTAGTGATTGGTGCATAAAAGTACTCACATAGGTCATAACTGACATGTATTGTCTGTTGTGGTTATGAGAATTTTCATATCACTTGATTTTGGTCTATTGGACCTTATCAGTTGGAATACCTGTTATCACATACCAGATAAATTTTACTGCTATGCAATGCTCATCACTGACTATTCTTGTATGCTACGATCTATATATTTTATGCTTTAAGTATCAATAATCTGTTATGCAACTACTGAATTTTGTTCATTAGGGCTGTGTTCAGCTATATGTCATTTACTGATATGAAATTAAGGATGCTGTATAACATATTGAGATTTTCATGCCACCAGAAATAAATACAATGGAAATATGAAGAGAAGTGAGTCTTTATTTTCTCTTAAACAATTATATGTGGCTTTTTCTGTTGATGCATACACTTTCTGACATAAAGATAACAATTGTAGATAACTCTCATGGCTGAAAAGATGATGAGGGTGTTACAAAGAACATAATTTTCAAAAATCTTATCTAAGACTGCACTTTTGGTACTACTGATGTGGACTTCACACTCTCTCAAGAATCAAATACACCAGAAAATATATAGTCTTGAAAGAAATTATGAACTCCATGGTTCTGTAAACTGTTCAAAACAATAGCAGAATTGCTAATGACATTTCTTATTTACTATTATCAAAACTAATAGTTACAGATTTGGTGGGATATTTTTGGAAATGTTCTACAGAGGATTAAATCTGGAAAATATAAAGGAAATAATTAAGAAAAATTAGAGCCTTCAATACTGTAATCAATGACAGTTTTCAAGTTTGATAGGAAAAGTTCATTGTAATCAATAGTAACAGCATCACTATGGTATCTCTTTTAGTGTGAATGTGAAAATACCTAGTATCTACTGTCATCCAGACATTACCATTTCTGTGCTGCCAGTCATTACTCCTTCTCCCTCAGGTCATTCATTATTGATATCCAACACTTTCTCATACCATTGTCTGTCTATTATTATCCATCACTTGATCTTTCTTATGCTGACAAACATGTAATTGATATGACTCTCTCTCTCTCTCTCCCATTACTCTCCCAACACTACTGCTTACCTCTCTTTCACCACTGTATCTTTTGTTATCCTTATCTCTTGTTTTGATTCTTTCATCATATAATTTCCCCTCTTACCTGCTCACTCTATTCTTGCTTTTAATGCTCTTCTATTCACCACTTGTAGGTCACACAATCACAATGTTGAGACAGTTCTTTAGACTTGTAGAGGGCATTCCAATCTTGTGAAAGTACCACAATAAAATGCACAAAGTACACTTTGTAAAACCAATGATGTTATAAAGTATACATTATCATAAAAACCCTACTAAACTTGTCTCACTAAGGAAAGTAGTACCTAAAGATAAGGCCTAACTTTGACAATAAAACCTTACTCAATCTATGCCAAAATGAAAAGTATGTTAAATGATGATAGTTGTGGTAGCAAAAGTGTGTTTTCAACTTCTAAATTATATCTGAAAAGTTATCAGTTTGATGAAGAGAAATATTTCTTTTCTGAATAAAATACTTTTCTAAGAAATCTTTTCACTTTTTTCTTTCTATTTTCTCTCATTTTCACAGTAATTTCTCTCTTACTTTTCTGTATATATTATATGTGTGTATAAATATATGTATGAATACACGAATTTACACATACACATGCATACGTAGATTTATGGAGTTATGCTGAACTCACCTTAAGAAATGATATCCTTAATCAAGGTTATAATTATATTCTCTAGTTTTATAAAATCAAAGCATCAAGGATTTTAAACTTCACTTTGCAAAATAAACTTTTTGTTTCAGTTCTCAAAAATGTATATAACTATTTAGTATTTCACTGCAGTTCAATTTAATGTTATTCAATTCAAATAAAATACGAAATAAGATTACAGAAACAAAAATGAAAATAACAACAGATAAAAAAAATATTGGTTTCAATTTTTAACTCAAAGCCAGCAGTTTTGGAGGAGGGTTTAGGTTGATTACTTTAACTCCAGTGCCCAGATGGTACTCACTTTATTGATCCTCAAAAGATGAATGGTAAGACAAACTCAGTTAAATTTGAACTGAGAACATAAAAGCAGATGAAATGCTGCTATGCATTTTGCCTGGCATACTAACAATTCTTCCAGATCACAATCTTAACACATTAAATAATACTGGTTTCAAATTTTGGCATAAGGCTAGCAGTTTTAGGGAGGGGTAAATCCATTACATCAACTCCAGAGACCAATTTTGCTACTTATTTTATTGTTATTGAAAGGATGAATGACAAAGTTAATGTCAGGAGAATCAGAACTAAGAAACACTAAGATGAAAAAAAGGCCCCAAAGTATTTTGCTCAGTTTAATAATGATTCTGCTTGCTCATTACTTTAACATATCAAATAATATTTAATAATACACATCCGATAACCTTCAGTAGTAATGCAATAACATGATGACATTAAATATAACCACATACCTATGATCCCACATTATAGATAATGCATTGGGCTCTATAGCAAGCTTGAGAAAAACTATCTCTGAACATTCTTGTGTATAATTCAATTAATTGTCTTCTCTTTTAAACAAAACTCATCTCATACATAATAAAGTAATGAATATGAAATATAGTGACTGTAAATTATGAGGTATAATAGTAGTAAGATCTATGTGCTGGTTGAAGTTATTGACATCAGGAAAAAACATGAAGGTATTCTTTTATTCTTTTACACTTTTGCCATTTGACTGTGGCCATGCTGAAGCACTGCCTTCAGTAACGCACATCAACCCTGGAACATATTCTTTGTATGACTAGTACTTATTTTATCGGAATCAATTGCTGAACTGCTAAGTGATATGGATGCAAACACACTAGTATCGGTTGTCAAGCAATGGTGGGGAGGGGAGGACAAACACAACCCCCACACACACACACATATACATATATATATATATATACAACTGGTTTCTTCCAGTTTCCATCTACCAAATCCACTCGCAAGGTTTTGGTCGACCTGAGGTTATAGTAGAAGACACTTGTCCAAGGTAGGGCAAGGCATATATTGTAAATATTATTTCATATTCTGGTAACTAACCAGAAATGCATGATGGCATCTATAATATAGAAAAAAGTTCAGAATCTGCTGGCTTCTATATCAAGTAATGTTGAAATATGTATATAATATTTTTCTGTTAGAATTAAGGTTTTTATTTAAGTAAATAATGGAATTGTACTGGATTAAATACATGATCTTTTGTGATTTTGTACTATCTCATTTTAACAGTTCAAGTCAGTTTTTGCAGTTTCATGTTCCTTTGTGTATGACTGTGATAAGATTTTGTATTGATGGTGAAACAGTTTCTCTGTCACATTTGATTTAGTAAGACACTCAGATAAAATTTAATTACATAGATTTTGTTTTACATATGTAAAATTTTTATCAAATCATTTTGAGTGAAACTAATTCATTCTTCTGACCTTATAGAAATTATTGGTTCTTTAGTATTTATTGATGATGAATGTTAAGGTCAACTTAATTTGAATGTTGTTATAATTATGTTTATAAAGGTGAAGAAATTTCAGTTATAATTGATATAAAAGAATACTTTTAAAGATTTCAGACACTTGTCACTATTGATGTCACAAACTTTTGAAATTTGTTTTTACTTTAACTAAGATATAAACTATTGCCTTTTTTGTTTTGAGGTTATTTATGAATTATCCTTAGCCAAGCATATTCGTAATGAATTTTACATCTGAAAATGTAACGAAGATACAAGTGAATATTTTACATTATTTCATTGATTTCCAATAACTGTCTGCTTTTGTGATGAGATAATTTATAGGTATGTGTTGTGGTGGTTTTTGTAACTATAATGTTAACCTAGAGTAATGGTTGGTGAAATGGTATTTGTTCATGGTTAATGTGTTTTGCTCATAGTTGTGGTATTGACAGTATTTGGAGAAACATTGGATGATAGTAATGATAGTATTGTTGATAGTAGTTCAGTAGTTGTCTGTTTATAATTGTACAACAATATTTGACAGAAATATTTGGCAAAAGGATGCAGTGGTGATAATAATGAAATTAAGATGATGAAAAAATATAGTATGATAATGGTATTGTTGATAGAGAAATAGGAACCACACCATGAGTTTAAACTCTTAACTTTTGTGAAAGTGTACATACACATACATGCATATGCACTCTCACATGTGCTTTCTTCCAGTTCTTCCCTAATTGTCAAATTACTGTTTATTTTTTCTTCCAAGAATACATTGTTGAATGTGTATCCAAATGTTAGAACAAATGGGTACATGACAAATGGAGTGAGTTTTATGAGATATTTTAAAAAAGAAAAATCAATAAAAAGTGTTGAAGCAAAAAGCTTGTGGAAAAAACGTAAACTAGAAATGATGTGATGATAAACTTGAAGACAGTACTTGAAACCAGTTATCTGAGTCTGTAGAATAAGCTGAGACATTTAATTCTTTCCTTATTGCCCACAAATGGCTAAATGTAGAGGAGAAAAACAAGGGCAGACAAAGATAAAGGGTCCATTGATTAAATTGACCCCAGTACACAACTGGTACTTAATTTATCAACCCCAAAAAGACAAAAGGCAAAGTCAACCTCTGCAGAAAATGACCTCAGAATGTAAAGACAGACAAAATACCATTAAGTATTTTGCCCAGTGGACTAATGTTTCTGCCAGCTCACCAGCAGTTTGACTTAAAAACAATGAAAATGTGCTTAATATTTGCTAGGTACTGATCTATATAAAATCTGATGTATTCATTGAAAATAGACTTGTAAACCTATTGTTGGAGTAAAACATTTATTTAAAAACAAAATTTCAGTTGAAATACAATAGTGATACAACTATCCCATTGGAAGAATACTGGTTCATATTGTTAATGCAGTTTTCTTCCGCAATGATAATAGATAAAGAATATACAATATTATATGTATCAATTGTTGTTAATATTGGATAATATAAGTACAGTCCAAGTAATGACTTTACAAATGAAGTCTACAAGGATCTAGTATTATTGGTAGTGAAAAATGAGGCTTATGATGATCATATTATTTGCAAGTCATCAGTGATATAACTGAAAAATTTATATTTAAAACTTGATATTTGATATAACTTCTATTCAGTAACGACTTCTTACACTTTGAATATTATTTGCATAACGTTTTATACATTTCACTTATACTGCAATTTATGTGCTGTACAATTTTGTTTGAATGCTCCGAGTAATTAAGAAAAAAAAGATAAAAGGTAAATAATCATTCCAAATAATAGCAAATACATTTTAATAAAATATATAGAGAATTTTACTCGTTTATATAGATAGTGTATATGATCTGAATATAGTAATTAGCTCTTATTATCTATTGCATTAACTCCTAACTTGATTGTTGGTCCCCCCGATTTTTGAGGGGGACTTATGTTTTGAGGCCT
>JACXVO010000582.1:163800-176307 GCA_015501135.1 Hapalochlaena maculosa
AAAGCTTTATCTACCTAGTTTCAAGTAAAAATATTCAGTGATGCAAACAAAAAGTTAAAAACAAGATAATTTAACATATAAAATTGAAATGAAAAAAACAAATTTTTTGCTTCCCCCTATATTTTAAAAGCACAAATGTATCAAATACAGTATTTTAATTAATTATTTTATTTTATTCAGTTACCCTCATGATGGCATCCAATGACTTGACAAGCAAAACCAAAGAGTTTAGCTTGGAAACTTTTCAAAATTGATGATTAAAGAGGATTCAAAGGCAATTTGTCAGATATGTAACAGCAAGATATCTGGAGGCTCCAAATCTTGTGGTTATACAACAACTAATATGCTTAAACATTTAAAGACAAAGCATAGCAAAGAATTAGCAGAAGAAAGTGAAAAAGAAAAGAAAGATCACGAGAACAAAAGATCATTAAGTGCCAGTACTTCATCAATAAAAAAAAGCAAAAATAAGTGTTGAATCTGCAAGGCAAACAACTTTGGATGAAACCCTTACTAAAACTAAAGTATGGGATATAAATGAGCAAAAAAAAAATACATAGATATATAGGAGAGATGATAGCTGTGGATCTTCAACCTATCTCAATTGTAGAAGATCTTAGTTTTAGTAGACTCTTGAATCATCTCTGTGTACTTTGCAAAGTACACAGAATTTCAGAAGAAATTAAATGTTCCACAAGGTAAATTTATAACAAGATATCAAAACTAGATGGAACAGTCAGTTCTACATGCTTTCTAGAATCCATAAACAAAAAAATGCTCTCATTTCATTTTGCAGTGAATATTCAAAGCCAGCATGTCTTAAAACAAGTCAATGGAAAGTCTTGGAAAGACTTCTAAAGATACTTCAACATTTTGAAGATTGTACAAAGTTCTTAAGTAGCCGTAATGCAATTGCTTCAGCTATAATTCCAAACATTGAAAGTAATTTGTCATTTTGTTGAAAAAGGAGAAGAAAAGGGACTCTTTGCAGGACTTGGTTCAACATTATCTGCATGGCAAGTTTCTACTAAGTGTAGATTTAACTTGTGCTTCAATGATAAAAATTTAATAGTTGCAACATATCTTGATCCCTGCTTTAAAAAACAGCATTTCTTGAGGAAGAATATAATGGTGAAAATGTTGTAGAAATTCTCAAAGAATGAATGGTTGAGGATATTCAATAAAAAATAGTCAGGGAGTTTCAATTCCCCCATCACAAGATTCTGAATCATCTCAATCAGTTGAAAGCAAGAGTGACAGTGAAAATGAAAATAACTTTAATTTCAATTTTGTAAGTTGCTTTTCAGAACTGTCAAAAAAATGTAAGGATAATCAAAAGACTGAACTAGCAAAGAAAAGAGATCCAAATTAGGAAAGTATTAGGACTACCATAAAATCAGAAATGGTCCGATACCAAGACTTAAGCATCATTGAAAATACTGTTGATCCAATAAAATGGTGGTTAGCAAATAAAGATTCCTTTCCAGAGGTGAGCCTTCTTGCTAGAAAATATCTTGGTGCATCGCTTTCTTCTGTCGAAAGCGAAAGGGTATTTAGTGTTGGAGGAACACTCTATACTCAAAAAAAGAAAAATGCTGATGTTTCTGCATTGTAATCTTCTGAAGATCGATTTTGATTATCAGTAATTTCTGATGTAGGATTTCATTTCATGAATTTTTACTTTTATGTATGGAAGTACTATGTTTTTCACTAACTGAAGTATTTAAGTTTTAGGAAGAATTATTATTTTTTTATATCATTTAAACTTTCTTAAAATAAAGCTAGTAGTGCAATTTATAGGTTTCAGACTTCAGTATATTATAGATAATAATAAGAAAAATTGTTATATATTTTTTGTAGTCAAAAATAACATTAGGAAAGGATTGCCATTTTTTTATCTTGTTTATATTTTTTGAATTAAAGATTAGAAACTTCTCGTTTTTTATTTCCATTATAATATTCCTATTTATCTTAAAACCTTCTACAATACATTAATGTTGATTGAGAGGCAAGGCTCTTATTATTCTGCAAAGCTAAACAGAATTTTATTAAGCAGCATAATAGAATTTTGTACATACACACATATATATTTTAAATGAAAGGATCGGAATTGGCATCGAAATTGGAATCGGAATTGCCATTTTTTATAGGAATCAAAAAAAAAAAATTGGTATCATCCCATCATTAGTCCAGAGTGTTGTTGCCTCTTGTGGGGAAGGTGACTACCTGTGACCAGTTCGCACCCAGCACTACATCAAGGAAATCACCTACACTTTGAGGGCAATGAAAAGTTTCCCAGTCAATTTCAGGGTAGTTAAAGTCACCAGTAATAAAAAAATAAGAAGCTGTTTTCCTAGATGCAGTCCTGAGAGTTTTGAAGAGATGTGTACCATGGCGGTAGTTTGGTGGAGGTTATACAACTCCAAGTATTAGTGTTGTTGACATGTCTATGTGCACTTCACAAAAGAGTGCCTCGTGAGGTGATTTGTTCTGTTCATTGCAGGGAACAGCTTAGAAGACTGACCAAATGTAGATCATCACGCCACCTCTGCGATGATTAGCACGAATAATCTTTCCGAAACAAGTTGTAACCAGCTATGCTGAAAACACCATCAGAGAGTAGTGAGTGTGCCCATGTTTCTGTGACTGCGATGAAATCAGGGTCAATGTTTTTGATATATGAGTAAAAATGTTGCACTTGTTGCACAAGCCTTGGGCATTCAGGGACAGTAAACTGTAATGGGATTTAATCCCATCATGATGATATATGGGAGATGAAGTAGATGGTTCATTATTCACTGACAGCACTGTGGGTAGTGTTTGCTTGGAGCTGTATGAGTGGAGTGATGTTCTGCTTGATGGTCATGGGTGGCTGCTCCTAGAGTTTGGGAAATGTGTCGTTGGATCTCTAGGCTTAGGTCGGCTTTCATGTTTTCTAGATAATCTAATAAAGAAGAGTTTTCTCTTTGTTTTGTTTTATGTGTTGTTGTGGTCGTTTTGTTATTGTTTCTTCTTTGATATGTCTTGGTGGTGAGAAGTGAATTGTCGTGTTTTGTTTTTCTTGCACTTTCCTGTTGCAATTTATCTTGCCTTCGCTTTGTGCCTGGTAGGAGGTGCATTCCAGGTTTATGTATGTTCTCAGAGACGGAATTCTGGCACAGTTTTGAGTGGAAGAAAGCACACTTGTTCCCTTTTGTACATCCATATTTAGGGTCAGCCTTGTATTTGGGATGAAAGTAGGAGCAGCCTTTTCCACTTATACTATATGAACAAGAGCCTTTAATAAATCTACGGCATAAGGAAGGGTGTGAGAAAGGACAATGTCCTTTGTAGTTGGTGTTGCTGGGGCCGAATTTACAGTTACTTTGGGAATGATAACGACAGAATTTTGGAGGAGGAAGAGGCTTTTCTGTATTAACATATGGTGTAGAGGGAGAAAAGGTGGACATCGTAGTAGCTGTAGCAGTAATTGTAGCGGCTGTAGCAGAAGTAGTCTGTTGGAGAGAGTTTTGGCTTGTCGTAATGATGGTAGGCTGCTGTGATGGTGACACACAGTTTGTTAAAGGAGGGTTAGGAAGAAATAGGTAAAATGGTGGAGCCAGAGCAGATGTTGTGTGTAGCTGACCAGTAGGTTGTTGCTTTTGTTGTTGTGGCCTTTGACCTGTTGCCACTGGGTCAGTTAGTGCTCTACAGCTGTTGATAAGTATAGTTTCTAATTTTGCCATGTATATATATGGACGTTGAAGAATATTCTTGTTAATTCTTTGATTTTGTTTTCGATTTGCCTTTCCTTTCTTTGGAAGGATCGTTAAGTTAACTCGTCAACTATTTTGCTATAAATACTAGATCGATCACTATCATGATGAGTGTACCGTCCATTGATAAGAATATCGATTTCATCTTGCGAGCAAGGGCGTTTTAGAATGTTGCTAGCCATGAAGAGAATGCGAAGTGTTATTGTCTATATTGGCAGGTCCTTATCTCCTTAGTTTTATCGTACGTTTAATAATGTTACTGCAATAAAATATGTTTATATATTCGAGTAATCAGAGAGAAAACAAGGGCAAATTTTTCACAGGAAATTTTAGTTATTTCTAAGTATTTAGATTTTCTAACGATGATCGTTTGTGTATTCGACCAGAGAAAAATGTGGTGTTCCTGAAATCAAAGGATGTTTACATTTTCGAACATTCAGGGAGAAAGGAAAAGACAGATATTCACAATAGGTTGCATATAATAGAGTTTCAAAGTTTTTAAAGGTAGTTGCTTTTGTAGATATACAAGTTTTTAAACATATTTTGAGAGAAATTTAAAATACTCACAGGAAATTGTAGATATTTTAACTTTGTAGCAGATGACATGACGTAGACCCACGCGCACGCGCAGAGGCAAGTAACTTCCAGTCTGCGTGTGCAATGCAAATCATCTTCCTGTCAACGTGCAGTAGAGAAATGAAGCACGTGGATTTTACTGGACACAGTTAATCAATTATCGAAATAAATCATTATTGTTGTTAAGAAATTTTGTTCGTCTTTGAATAATTTGATATAACAAGTTATGTTTGTTATAAAGTGTGACATCACATTCAAAGCGGTCGATGTTAAGCATTCGACTCGCCATTTTATTACCATGGGGCTCCTTGGGTTTTCCCGTCAGCAGCGCTTGGCCCCAGACCAACTTAAGAAGGCAAAAGCTGAATTTAAACATATGCTTCAGCTGGGATTAATTCGTCCTTCTATTAGTCTTTGGGCGTCCCCCTTCACCTTGTTAAAAAGGGGGAGACAAATTTCAGACCGGTAGGTTACTATCGACGACTGAATGCTGTCACTGTAGCAGATCATTACACGATCCCGAATTTGCAGGATTTTTCCTCAAACCTGCATGGGTACACTATTTTTTTCAAAAGTGGATTTTATTCGGGCGTATCACCAGATACCTATGAACTCCGATGACATCCCTATAACTGTTATCAGTTCTCCGTTTCGTAGTTTGGACTCAGGAATGCGTCCAGCACTTTTCTGCGGTTTATTGATGAAGTCGTCTGTGGGCTTGATTTTGTGTTCGCCTACATCAACGATTTGCTCATCGCTAGTGATGCAAGAGAATCACATCTCCAGCACCTCACTCAGCTTTTCGAAAGAGTGAACGCTTGCCAAATTCGCACTAATCCCGAGAAGTGTGTTTTGGGGCAACCCTCTCTCGAGTTCCTTCGCCACCTTGTCGATTCCAGCAGCATCAGACCTTTTTTGCCAAAGTAGATGCAATACAGCACATTGCACCACCAACGCCAGCTAAGATACTTCCTGGGTATTGTAAATTTCTACAGGCGTTTTATACATAACAGTGCTGCTAAATTGCTACCATTGACTGGATTATTGAAGTCCCAAAAGAAAAAGAACTGTCCTAATTCTTTCTCTGATGAGGCGATGGCCTCGTTCGAATTGATTAAGAAGGAGATAGCTTCTATTCCCCTTTTAGCACACCCTGAGTCTGATGCACCTCTTTCTTTAACAGTGGACGCATCAGATTCCGCTGTTTGAGCAGTTCTCCATCAAACTGTTGGTAGCGATACTCAATCTTTGACATTCTTTTCTCGCCAGTTGAAACCTGCCAAACGACGCTATAGTACCTTTGATAAAGAGCTTCTAGCGATCTATTCATCAGTTCCGCATTTCCAGCACCAACTCAAGGGGCAGGATTTTGTGATCTACACAGATCACAAACCTCTTACTTTTGCCTTGTTTTCCAGGTTGGACAAGCACTCTCATCATACTTTCCGACAGCTGGATTATATTTCTCAATTTACCAGTGACATACGACATATACCTGGTGTGGAGAACGTTCCAACTGACGCACTCTCTTGTTTAGCACTATGTTCTATTGTGTTTCCTGCAACTATTGATCTAGCTGTTATAGATCGGCATCAATCCACTTTGAACACGATAGATGAGTGATCGTGCTGTAAATTGGCTTATGTACTCCTTCCTTCAGTCGGTGGTACTATATTGTGTGACATGGCTACTGTTTCTACCAGACCTATAGTGCCTGAGAACCACCAGCGTTCTGTTTTCAACGCCCTGCATTCATTATCATATCCTAGCATTGCGGCTATGGTGAAGCTTGTCTCGGCATGATTTTTCTGGCTGAACATGCGTTGGATTATCATGAACAATTCCTGCATCTTATTTTAGGACAAACTTTACTGTAATTTTTTGTCCATTTCCTTTTCTCTTCATTGTATTTGTTTCAGCATTTTGCATATTATTTATTTGGTGTGCATTAAGCAACTTTCTGTTGTACTTTCCTGTCATCTTCTCCATTCTTCATGTTTCACGTTTTACTCACACTCAAGGGGAGCCTTGTTGCAGATAACCTGATGTAGACCTACGCGCACGCCCGAACTGCATGTGCATATGCAAGTAACTTCCAGTCTGCGTGTGTAACGCAAATCATCTTCCTGTCAACACATGTGGAGCAAATAGATCACGGTAGTTGCTGCTTGCCTGTTGGACAGACAACATGCCTTTGTTGATGTCTCTCTCTCGTCGTAAAGAAATGAAGCACATGGATTTTACTGGACACTGTTAATCAGTTATCGAAATAAACCCTCATTGTTGTTAAGAAGTTTTGTTTTTCTTCAAATAATTTAATATAACAAGTTATGTTTGTTATACAACCTATGCATCTTATTCATGTCATATGAATATAATAAAAATCATTGAATGTCACCATCGTCTACTTCAATTTGAGTTGCGGTGTTTAGTGATTTGCAAATAGCTTGAACAGTCAAGTGCTAACAGTCGAAAACTTCGCTTACCGGAAGCCAGCAAAGGTATATGAGGTCACCAGGAGAGAATGTGCGCCGTTTCAGGGCCTGCCTCTCAACGGCAGTATTGCGCACCACCCCCCACCTCTGAAATGCGACACCGCTCGCTGGTTCAACTGGTTAAATATTATAGCTCAGCATTCCAGCCATTGATCATCGTTTCATTTCAGCCAATCCAGTGGGTTGCCCTTTCCACTGTTGTTTGGATATCATGTATGATGGAATTTACATTACGATGAGTGAAGCCTAACAATAATAATAAATTCCATACATTGTGATTGATGAAACCTCTACAGCCGACTTCGATTGAAAAATGCTCCACCTTCCAGCCTGCATTTTCAAATTCTTCGAGGATGTTTACATAATGGTCAGTCTTTCGAGCCCGTGCGGCATCCAAATTATTTTCGTGAGGGATCATTAACTTGGGAATGTTAACCATCTTCTTACTTTCGCACCAAATAACAATATCCGGTTTCTTTGTAATCAGTATAGGAAAGAATGCTTGGCACCCTAATAAATCGGCAGTTACCTCCCAATAGCCAATCCATTTCTCACCGTTTATAGAGAGTTTTTTCTTCTTCTTGGGATGGATCCGATGACCAGAAGACACAAAGGTAATGAAATTTCTATCCGGTTCCTTCAAAGGTTTTTTACCACTGTTGATGAGAGCAATTAGGTTTTTTATGGCATTGAAGATAACCCAGAGGACCAAATTGTGTCTCCACGTATATCTCTTCAATGCTAGCGAACAGTTAGAAAGAATATGTTTAAGTGTTCCGACTTGTCCACATCTGCATTCATCACATTCTGATATATTCCATCGTACTAAGTTCGTAAACGATGGCAGTACATCATAGGATGAATGAAGTAGGAAGCTAAGCCAAGACATAAACCATTTCCATATTTCCTTCCAACTTATTTTCCTCTCAATAAAGTATTCTTTCCATTTCGCCAACTGTCCTTGCTGAGCGCATTTAATCAAATGAAGCTCTCGATTTCTTTATTTGCCACTAGGGCATAACACTAGGGACATTACAGAACAATACAAGACACAAAAAACAGTTGCACAACTGTTTCAATTTAAAATGGAAAAAAATCGAGAAAATCGGATGATAATTACAATGAAACGTGAAATGATATATATATAAAATATGGACTTTTGAATCGGGAGACCCGCCACTGGCTTTGTCTGCTACTCTTCCTTCATGCCACAACTTGAGTGTTGTCAGTCACTCTCAACATTCTTACGACGGACATCCATCGCCTTTCAAATCTTTCCACCAACAGAGATCTCTCTCTTCTTTCCGCTTCTCTTGTTTCGGTGACGTTGCTAACAACAAATCTGCATCCACCTCGTAACATATTTAAAAATGGTCTGAACCGATCTGTGCCAAAACCAAGTCCTTTCCGATGAGTCTGCATTGCACCTACCATATTGTGGTATTTAAGTAAAGACGAGATATCATCTGTCTCTGCTTCAGCTTTCCACTTCCTGGCTGTTTTTACATCCTCATGTTATATCATTATTATTATTCACACACACACACACACATATAAATAGGTGTGTGCATGTGTGTGTGTATGTGTGTGTGTGTGTGTGTGTGTATAAGAGTTTATCCAAAAGTAATCTGAAATGTTCTCGGTGGTACAAGCCTATTGTAATTCAGGCTTCCACCACTGGAAGCCACTTGGTGTAACATCCCAGCATCAGTGTGCCAACCACCAGCATTGCATGAAATCTTACTGCCATATGGTGCATCTTAGTTTTACAGTGCTTTTCCTCTGCTTGTTGAGTTTTGCAAAAGCTGAAATGAAAGAACAGCATGCGTCCATGAAATTCTGTTTCCTGCTGGGGAAAGCAGCAGCTGAAACAGTTGTCATGCTTCAAACAGTTTGCAAGGATGCTGTTATGAGCAAAACACAAGTTTATGAGTGGTTTCCATGCTTAAGGAATGGTTACTTGCCACTTGAAGACCAACCTCATTCGGGATGATCAACCTTCCAAACAAATGAAAAGATGAAAATTCATGAACTGATAATGGAGGACCATTGCCAAACAATTAATTAATTGTTGACATGACCAATGGGTTCTGGAGTTCCTATCAATGAATTTTGAGTGAGGAATTGTAAATGAAAATAGTTGCAACAAAATTTGTGCCTTGCTTGTTCATGGAAGATCTAAAAAGCAGTCCTGGCTAAATGCATCTCATGAACTGAAGAAACAATTGGATGTTGATCCGGGCGTTTTTTCAAAGATCATCACTGGTGACAAAAGCTAGAGCTACAACTATGACCTAGAAACAAAACAGCAACCATGTTTGTGGAAGCATTCACTGATACTACACTCCACAAAAAGTGCTTCAAGTGAAGTCCAAAGTCAAGATGATGCTGATTCGTTTCATTGATGTGAAAGGAATTGCCCACACCGTATTTGTTCCTTCTGGTCAAACTGTTCAGCAGACATTTTATTTGGCAGTTCTGAAGTGTTTGTGAGACACAGCAAGGCAAAAGACTCCTGACCAGTAACAAAGTGGGAAGTAGTGATTTCATCACAATACACTTTTGCACATAGACTTGAGTGGGAGAAAGTTTTCAACCAAAAATGATATTTTCCCATTTACCCCAATCTTGCTCGCTGCAACCTTTTTTTGATCCCTTGAATGAAAAAAGTCCTTAAAGGAAAACGTTTTGCAGATGTTGAAGAGGTGAAGGAAAAACGACAGAAGCATTAACAGTCATCTCTTCACAAGAGTTCCAGGACTGCTTTGAACAGTGGAAAATTATTCAGGGCCTAAAGTGATTGATATCGACCCTTAGAAGTCATTGGGGCTATTCAAGGGGTCGATAAATGCACATCTACTTAATTATTGCTATTATTATTTATTTTCTTGGCTATGTTTGGAGGTCAATGAGAACTCAAGGATTCCATGAAGGAGTTGATGATCTAAAAAGTTTGAGGACCCAACAATCTGGGCTGATGCATTGTTTCAAATGGAGAATACTTTGAAGGCAATAGAAGTGTAATCATGTAAAACCAAGTCGGTTAAATTCCGGTTTCTTTGGGGCACCTCCTTGTATATATTTGTATATCTTTTATACATATGTGTGTCTACACATATGTCTATACATGTATGTATCCTCAGGTTCTTGCAGTTCTTATGTCAATGCATAAAAAGGTGACTTTCTCAAAAAAATATTATTTACCTGTACACACACACACGTGCACACGCCCCCACACATGCACACACACACACACAATCAAAGGAAAGGTGAATAGTTTTGTTCAACCAACCCAATGCCATGATTGTATCTATAGTATAGCTAGAAACTTGCTGATATCATTAAGTACACATTTTATTAATGTGAGATGGCAGAAACACTGCTACACTGGAAAAACTGTTTAGTGACATTTCTTGCAACTTCATGTTCTGAGTTAAAATGCTGCTGGGGTATTTGTATGTCATCTTTTTGGAGGTCAATAAAATAAGTAAATATAGATCACAGGAATCGGCCTGATCAACTTCCTCTTCCCCTGAAATTGCTGGCCATGTACCAAAGTTTAAAACCATTATTAAGAAGACACACCATTAAGCCTAAATATCACAAATTCTTTAATACCAACAACACTGAAGTGAGTTAGTCTTATTTGGAAAGTATCATTTCAAAGATTTCACATTACAACCTTAGATTACACAAAGCCAAATCCAACCCTAACATCCAGCTTGTAACTGCAGTTAAGTGTTACCTTTTATGAGTTGAATATCCTTCTTCTCTCCCTCCCCATCATCATCATCATCACCACTACCAAAACCACCACAACCACCACCACCACCACCACCACCATCATCATCATCATCATCATCATCATCATCATCATTTAACATCTGCCCTCCATGCTACCATGGGTGGGACAGTTTGACAAGAGCTGACCAGGCAGGAGCCTGCACCAAACTCTAATGCTTGATCTCTCAATTGGTTCAACATTTAATAGACTCTCTTTCTCCCATTAATTTTCCACATTTAGTAACCTTTTAAAGTAACACTTCCATGCATCTTTCTTCTCTGGGTCATTAATGCAAACATATTATCCATTTGCACACGTATCTCACCTGCCACATCTTTAACCTCTCTAACACACGTCTTTGCAATTCTGAACACCTTATGCCTCTGACCCTCACTCTGTGCGATATTTGCAAATTTCTTATCTTCAGCTACACCTTGTGTAATGTATACCCGACACCTAGCTGCCCTTTTGGTTACCTGATATAATTCTCTGCTTCAAACATTTTTTCAGTCATTTCCAGGCCTATCTTTATGCTTTTATGGTATTGTCAACCTCATTGCTCCATCACCATGTCACCCTTGGTCTAGCTGGGATTCTGAACTAACCACAGATTCCATTTGTAGTAAATTGTCCTCCTGGAACTTCCAATTGTCCTCTAAGCTATATGTCTCCAACTCTTCCTCTCTTTTATCAGAAGCATCCAACAGCAAATTTCTAAGTTGTTGTCAGTTTGCTGGATTTTTGAGCTTCCATAGTTTTCTTTCCCGAAGTGGTTTATTTCTCAAAGTCTTTTGAGTTCTAATTCTGAAATCACTAACAATTACTGATGTTGGTTTTTTACACTCTTTGCCTGGGAAAGACTTCACATTTTTAAGCATCCAGCTATTTCGGTGCCTGGTGAGAAGGTAGTTTGTCTAGCTTATGCATTCCCCACACTGATAAGTGACTAGGTGGCTAGCTGGATTTTTGAAGTCAACATATCAGATAATGGGATCATTTGCACAACAGAACTCCAGCAGTCTTGTTCCCTCCTCATTTCTAGGTCCAAATCTATAACCTCCATGCACTCCCTGGAATCCATAGGGATGCTATCCATTGAAGTCATCAGCCCTCATAACAAAGTCTCTATTATTTGTTGTTCAAGTGGTCTGCAAAAGGGTCTCATAAAATTGGTCCTTTTGCTCATCAGTCAGTCTAGACTGAGGAACATAGGCAGAGATAAATGAAGCTGTTAATTTACCTAAGATCAGTTTCATCTTAATTACCCTATCGCATTCTCTGACTCCCTCAATTACCTTGTCTATCTACTTTTCTGCTAACAGTATGCCTGTACCACCTACTTCGTCCTTCCTGGCAACCCAGAAGAATTCGAATCTGTCTCTCATCTGTGAGGAATATAGCTGAAGCTCCCCCACCCTATTGTTACTTCTTGCACGCCACACATATGGCATCACTCCAGCATTTCAGTCATCTCTCCACTCCCTCCTTTCACTGTGCCAACATTGATAGTAGCAACCCTGAGATTGGGTACTTGAGAGTGGTGACAGCAAAGTAGCTGTGGAAATTTTGTCCTTACCTTAAACAAAGAAGGTCTGCAAAAACACTCACCAACTAGCGTAGAGCTTTGCTACACAGTTTATTCAATGAATTAGAATGAATCACATTTTCTCCCTAACTCATCCAACATCTAGGGTAAGAGATAACTGGGTACAAGAATAGGGTGGTTACATTCTTTTATTCTTTTACGTGTTTCGGTCATTTGACTGTGGCCATGCTGGAGCACCACCTTTAATCAAGCAGATCGACCCCAGAACTTATCCTATTGTAAGCACAGTACTTATTTTATCGTCTCTTTTGCCAAACCACTAAGTGATAGAGACACAAACACACCAGCATC
>JACXVO010000731.1:377975-382975 GCA_015501135.1 Hapalochlaena maculosa
CTATTCACAATATTGATGTTCTATCTCGGGTGCTGAGCTGCAATAGCGGATTACAACCAGTAATCTTAGGTATTATAGCATCCCTATTTTCACTATTTCATGTCTAACACTTTTCGAATGATTCTTTCTGTTCCCAGTAAACAAGGTTTTTGTAGCATTTCTGCTGTTATTCCCAAATCTAGCTTTTGTATCCATTTGTCAAAGTCTCTCGTTACTGATCCCAATGCCCCTATAACAACAGGGATTACCTCAACTTCTTTCAGTTTCCAAATCCTAGTAATCTCATATTTCAAGTCGCAATAATTGGCGCACTTTTCTTCTTCCTTCTTCTCAATGCGAGTGTTGAAGGTGCAAGATGGGTCAATAAGAAAGCACTTTTTCCTACTTTTCTCAACTAAAGTGATATTATTATTATTGTTATTATTATTATTGTTATTGCTATTATTGTTGTTATTATTATTGTTATTATTATTTATTTATTTACGCCGCAACCTGGAATTGAACACGGTATCTAGGAGTTAGTAGCCACGCTCTTAACCACTACACCTGTAGCGCTGTAATTCTTGCTGTTTACTATCAGATCATTCATAATCGAGATGACCTATATTTAAAGTCATTCCTGTCGTGACTGTCCTGTAAGTTTTTATGGTTAAGAAACCAACGACCACATTATCTAATATATCTTTTACTAAGACGGTATTTTCTCAGATGTTAGCATTTGAGGGTCCATAGTTATCTCAAAACAAATATATGCAAATATCGAGTCTGGTGTCAATGAATAATGCCTAAAGCAGGCGTTTCTCAGCCATTTTCCGTCTATAGACCACTTTAGTTACTTTTATATTCTGGTAGACCCCCCTATAGCCATTTAATGTTTTAAAACTAATTTCGATATCCCTATTTTGTCTTTCATACATTAAATTGTGTTGGTTAAACTACGGAAAACGTGAGAGAAAGAAACGCAATTGTTTCTTGCAATGCATACCAATACGTATATATATATACGCAATGGCCCAGTGGTTAGGCGCAATGGCCCAGTGGTTAGGGTAGCGGACTCACGATCGTTGGATCGTGGTTTCGATTCCCAGACCGGGCGTTGCCTGTATTTATTGAGCGAAAAATACCTTAGTTCCACGCAGCTCCAGCAGGGGGTGGTGGCGAACCCTGCTGTACTCTTCCGCCACAACTTTCTCTCACTTTCCTATCTTGTTTGTCCCCTCTGTGTTTAGCCGCTTGTGGGTAGTAAAGAAAAAATATATATATATATACCGATATATACATCTAGAGCAAAACTTTTTCAGGGGCCTTGAACTATCATAGATCTCAAAATAACTATTTCATTAAAAAATGCTCAGTCAGATACGACATGATGCTTATCCCTACTACCAAACGACGACGACCACCACCACCACGTGTGTCTGTGTCTGTATTCGTCTCCCCACCAACGCTTGACAACCGGTGCTGGTATATTTGCGTTCCAGTAACCGAGCAGTTACAGGGACCGATAAAATAACTACAATAAGTACTGAGCTTGCAAAGAATAAGTCCTGGTGATGTGTTCGACTTAAAGTGGTGCTCCAGCATAGCCGCAGTCAAATGACTGCAACCCGCAAAAGAATAAAAGAATGATTACGTTTTAGTATTAATAGTTCTTCCGTCAGTAATAATTAATATTTTGTTTATTACAGGCGAGGAGAAATGGGGAGTTGTAACATCATGGAATTTGGTGACGAGGGAGAGAAGTATTTATGGAAGGTAGAAAAATTCAAAGAATTCTATTTGGATTAGAATGAATATAAGACGTATATCGTCTAGTTCATGCTTCCGGGTTGTTTTACAGATATTGTTACAAATCTGAGCAATATAATGAAATAGCTCTCAGTCAATAAGTCCCTCACTCTTCTCTCGGGCATTGCATATCTAGAAATACGCTATAATATCCAATGTGGCGCTCTTCTTCAAAATGATTCTATGTCATTAATTAGTTATTTGGCTGTTATTTCTTATTGGTTGAACAACTTCATGGAGGATCCCTTGTGAATTTAATGCTGAATTAATAATCATGAATTTAGCGCATTCATCAAATATATGTAGTATTAAATTGACAAGAAAACCTCTATGGAGTCATCCAGTCTACAAGAAGTAGCAGCCAAATGCATTAGCTTGTACTACATGTAACATTTAAATTAATTAATGAAAAATTATACTTGTTTTCTCATGCAACACTTTACCTCGCACTTGGTAACACCGAGCGTGTAACGTCTCTCGAGATAGATGCAGTCCCCTATACTGCAAGTCGACTCCATTGGTAAATCTCTGTTAGATATTTTAATATCTCAGATATTCTCTATGATGGGATCTAATGCAGATTTTAGCTTCTGAATAGGAATAAGATTCTAATTGAAGTTAAGTAATTCCCAAAGAGCCTTCAGAAATAAGATCTTCATTGAAGCAAATCTTTCCTCAGAGATTGAGAACTTCCTGCAAATTAGATTTTTCCCGAGAGAATCTATACGTAGGAAACATTTATCCGAAACCGATATTATTGAAAGTATGCTTCATCGCCAGCTTTAAGTATATAAATAAATAAAATTTAGCTAAAATTCTGCACAAAATGTATAAACTATATTATATTATCTCCCGCTTTTAATCGCATATATTCCTCTAATATTTTAGAATTTATAAACAATTTTATGTAATATGTTTCTGAGTAATTTTTATTTGCGATTTTTATATTTCCCGCTTACAAGAATTAGTGAGCGTGAAGAAACAAAGAGACTCATTCTTAAAGTTGCAGTGGATCGGAGGGTGCTGGGTATGTAAAGGAGGTGATGGTGGAGGGGGAGAAAGAGAGGGAGAAGGAAATAAGCTAGGAAGATAAGGGATACCACAGTGCATATTGTGAAATCCAAAGCTGAATAACATCGCATCATTTAGGGAAATCTGAAATGAAATCTGAAATGAAAAACGAAACAAAAGTAATGAAGACATTTGCACATACATATGTTATACACACACGCAAGCACATATAAATACACAAGCAAAGACACACACATATACGCTCACACACACGTATACAGTCACATATGTATGCATCCATATACATGCTATAAACGTGTTTTTGTTTTGTTAAGAGAGAAGCTCAGTGGTTTAATATACTGTATCGATGACGTATACTTGATAAAGCAAACAGAGAAAGAAACAAACGGAATATGTCATTGCTGTTACTACGGTCGTGTCTACTGTTACCACTACTATGGCTACAGCTATCGTGTACGAATCAATTATGAAGTTGGCATGCATCACAAGGTACATCTTTGTATTTTTGCCATTGCTCTAATACATAGTAGTCTAGCTGAAATAAACAAATGTCTGTTTACTCTTTTATTCTTTTATTCGTTTCAGTCATTAGACTGCGGCCATGAACTTATTCTTTTTTGTAAGCCCAGGACTTATTTTATCGGTTAATTTAGCCGAACCGCTAAGTGACAGGGATACAAACACACCAACATCGGTTGTCAAGCGATGGTGGGGGTAGGGGGCGAATAAAAACACAGAAACACTCAGAAAGTATATATATATATATATATATATACGACGGGCTTCTTCCAGTTTCCGTCTACCAAATCCACTCACAATGCTTTGGTCGGCCCGAGGCTATAGTAGAAGACACTTGGGCAAGGTGCCACGCAGGGGGATTGGACTCAGAACCATGCTGTTAGTAAGCATGCTACTTACCACAGAGCCACTCCTACGCCTACGTTTATTTGTTTTTAAAAAAAAGAAAAGAAAAGAAAAAGGAGAAATTCGACCAGTTTCGGGCCCTGTTGGAAACCTCTTTTTTAAGGCTCATACTCTGCTTCCCTGTTCATGGAAAAGTCCTGAGTTAAGTCGTAACTTTCCACATAAGCTATGTAATTCGCCTTCTCTGATACCGTGAAGATTTAAAGCAAAGATCTGTTAGATTTATGTCTTATTAATAGAAGAGATAGCAAGATACGTGACTTATTTCTAATGTCTCAACTAATTATCGTGTTAATGTTACTTTTCCTGCCCAGGAAGAACATTAACAAGTAGACGCCTATTTGCATTCGTCTCAGTGTGTTCATTCGACAAAGAAACAAAACATTAAAGCAACGGCTGCAACAGAAGCAATAACCTGTGATTTATTTGAAATTACTCAGTTTAGTTCATCACCGATGAATGAAATATGAATGGTCGGAATATGATGAGTGAAGTCGATGAGGTTCATAATGACTTCATAGGTGGGTGCACTTGGAAATATATTTAGCACCTTTGAAATTGCTCAGGGAAAACAGGTTTTAAGGGAAAGTAGCAAGGTATACCATGGATTATATTCTTATTTTTTATTGCCCATAAGGGGCTAAACATAAAGGTGACAAACAAAGACAGACAACTTTGGCCTGACTAATTGATTAGATCGACCACAGTACGCGACTGATACTTAATTTATCGACCTCAAAGGGATAAAAAGCTATGTCGATCCCGGTGGAATTGGAACCTAGTGACCAATGAAATACCGCTAAATATTTCGCCCGACGCGTTAATGATTCTTATTTCTTGACCACAGAGAGCTATATATATAGGGGACAAACAAGGGCAGACAATTTTGGCTGGACTAGTCGATTAGATCGATCTCAGTACGCGACTAGTACTTAATTTATCGACCCCGAAAAGATGAAAGGCTAAGTCGATCTCGGAGGAATTTAAACTCAGAACGTAGCGGTGGACGAAATACCGCTAAACATTTCGCCAGACGCGCTAACGTTTCTGCGAGGACACCGCATTGGATTGTGTTCTGCTTTCCTTTCTTAAAAAAATGTTTATGCAACATACAAAAGCAACAGCATGTTTTATGATCATTCATTTGGTTCTTGCTTTCTTTATTTTCCGTCAGTGAGCATACGACAGTATAGGAAAAAAGAAGGTGGATCAAAGAAGATGAATTTATTCCGGCAAGTTTTAGGTACTAATTCCAG
>JACXVO010000731.1:387975-392161 GCA_015501135.1 Hapalochlaena maculosa
TCGACTGGCCCCTATCTCTTGTCTGTCCTTCTTTATTCCCTCTATGTTTAGCCCCTTGTGGGCAATAAAGAAATAAAAAGAAAGTAAGTTTCTGATATGAATGAGCAATAGCATACAAGAGGTCTCTGGAGAGGCTAGACACACGTTACTGCACTTGACTAACAATATTTCCTAAATAGGAGAAGTAATGTTGCTGTTGTTGTCAGGTGATACCATCAAAACCTATCAGTTTTCCCCAAAGGTACAAAAGCCGATAAAATCAATGATTGCTTTCCTTGGTTCAAAGCGTGTATCGCGTTGGTTCAAAATTATATCCTCAAACTGAGTACAAGCACAGACATTTCATCCGTTTGAAGATTAGTTACCTAGACAATTTGCTGTAAATTTATTACTGGTAAGAGGATGACGATTTTCGATAATCATGTGTAAATCTAGTCTCTATAAGCAGTGGTTAAGGCACCAGACTAACTGATATCAAAACTGTTCACTGAACTGGAAAATATTACTTAACACACATGCAGCTATGTGAAAGAAATATAACTGCGCTCAGTTTTACTGTCAACTGCATCAAACTATTTTATGTTGCAGGTAGTTCCAGGAATAAGTCATACGTACAAAATAATGTACATCAGGAAGAAGTAAATACCAAGCCAGCAGGATTTCAAAATTATTTTGAGATCTTCTCTATGTTGCACGTTCAAACTTTGCATGGTCAACCATTATATTCCGAGAGAAAGAGTTAATATTGGTGAACGTATGAAAATAATTCTTTTTTGAGACATGTTGGAGTTGATCCACTGTGACTTCCATTGCGATTTTATATCTAATCTGCAAATATTTTATACGTAACCGATATATATTTTATATATAATCTGTATACAAAAACATACTTCACATGAAAATATGTAGTATGTAAAAATAGATTGGATATAAGGAGTTTATTTATATAAAGTTAGATTCGCACGTGTTCTTTGCAGCTATCTCCACCTGGTGAGAATGATGACAGAATCCGCAAAAGTTCGTTACATCTGCATGGTACCCTGCTAGATATAGTTACCGATCATTTGAAATATCTGAAGATTCTACGTCAGCACTTAAAGACAGCCAGGTTGTAGTATCTCTTCAGGCAAAATATCTGAATACATTGTCCTATGAATCTTCTATTAAAAAAAAGTCAAATAGTTTTTGATTTGATGGAAATTTCTTTGATATTTCTAGCGCAAGTTCGAATGTTCGCATAGAAGTTCCTTCTCTTGTTCCTATTTACAGTTAGGTCAATTGAGACACGCTTTGTTAGATGTCATTGTAAGATATAATGACACAATACAATGTTTTTTATTATTCATCTGGTAATCTAATACACCACTAAGTCATAAACTAAAAAAGAATTAAAAGCTTACAAAATGAACAACCTTACAAGATATCCGACCCACACAAAGCGATCATTCTATGAACACCAAATATCAGGTAAATCTCCTAAATAGCACAACATCGTGTTTTTATATATTATATACCTTACATACATCGGTTGATATGGATCTCTGTGTGTGCCTGTTCTCTATACAACTTAGCATCTTTTTGCGACAGTTTTCCTAAAACCAGGTGGTAAGATATTCGGGCATCATTCTCTCTATCTTTTGTGGCTTTATTCTTTCAGTTTCCCAGATGTCACTAAGTGCTTAAGATTTTTTCTTAATATATGATGTCCAATGAGCAAAATCTGTCGTCTTGTGCAGCTCAGAAGATTTCAAGTAGTCTTTGCTCATCTGAGAAGCTCCATATATGACACACAACTACACTTGAAGCGTTCAACATTCCTGTAATGAATCACTTCTAAGTAACACTGACGAGCATTTGTAATTGATTGTATGTGGGGATGGGTTTTCATTACGCCTCAAAAAGTCATTATATCCTCCTGACTTCAAAGGAGGCAGAACACATTATCGGCTAATATAATACAAAATAGAGAAATAAATAAATAAATAAATAAATAAATAATGACATGATGGTAATAACAAAATCACTTTTGATTACAGTTCTAACACAGCACAGAGTATAAGTATAAAACAATAACAATTAGATTTTTTGTCTAATAGCAGAAAGCAATGTGAATTTAACCAAACCCTGAATATTTAATATTTTATCGGCAGAAGTTTTAAAATCTCCAATTAACGATTGTAACGCAGTATTTTCTTGTTTCTTTTTAAATGTTTTCTAGCTTTTAGCATCTATTATTTTTTATTCTACACCAATCGGTTTAACAGAAACTAGGCTGTTTGAAATTGTTATTTAGTTCAATAGTTCACATGTAAATTTAATTAATTTGCATTCCAGACGACACAGTAATTTCACACTCTCCGCAGGCTCAGTTTGATTATCGGAAAAAATAGAAAGAAGGCCTTAAATCCCTCTTCTTTTAAAACAATTTAAAGATCATAATTTAACACTTCTGGAAAATATGCTATTACTTTTTGCATTCGTTACAGACGTGCATGCAAGTGTATGTATGTATGTGTGTGTGTGTGTGTGTGTGTGTGTGTGTGTGTGTGTGCGCTCGCTCACGCGCGCGTGTGTTTAAAACAACTTGTAGTTAGAGTGAACAATGTAAATTTAAAAGTCTACGATTCTATTTCAATTCATGGAGGTAGTCACTTTCGTTCTAAATTACACGTTTCACTGTGTTTTTTCCCCCTTGGCTGATGTATGATCTTCCCAGCAGTTAGAGAAATGATTCTCAACCTTTTTCATCTCTCGGTACAGGGAGCTAGTCAATAGAATGATCGAGACACATCATCAGTATTTAAGGAAAGTTTTGATTATTTAAAATAATAGAAATCATAACAATGTGCTCAGGGGTTAAAAAATTCGTAATTTATTAAGTTGATTTCGAAAGTCTATCGTTGATTATGGTTTTCAATAGAAATTGAAAGTTTAGTACATATTGCTTGTTATTACACTGAAGCAAGATGTCAGTAAAAAAAAATCTGCCTTTCATTAAGGAATAATATGAAACTTTCAGACGTAGTTTGTACTTAGATACAAACGTACAAGAAAACATTCGCTTACAAAAAGCTATCAGCGGAAAACCTGTACTTGGTATTGCCTCATTATGTTTCTCATCCAAAGTCTGATGGTTGACAGACATACTCTCAGATCTACCTTCACTGTCTGAAACCGTGACCTGGTCTTGCTTTTCATTATGTTCATAGCAAAGAAGCCAGCCTCACACAGATATAATGTTGGGAAAGGAAGAAGTATTTTAATTGCCTCCTTTGAAATGACGGGGCACTCCTCTTGGAAGGACTACCAAAATCAAATCATATCTGTCGGTAGGTACTTCAGTTTCAGTTCTCTCTTATTTCTGATTTCCATAAGCTCGTCCTCTTCGGCAACAGTTAATACTGCTGACTCGCACGCATTCAACATAAGCAGATCTCTTACTCAGTCCAAAGAAGATACATTGAGGGATGTGAAATACTTTCAATGTTTTTACTAAGTAGTAACAATATTTGTGCAATTAAACTGACATGATTTTTCTCCAGTCTACAACATTTTGTGAGTTCAAACCTTTTAACTTTTTTCTCCCATTTTACTCTGGCTCCCCACATTATCAGTTTTCCTTAACAGAGTTAACTTTGTCAGTAGACATCTGGATATTTTTTATCCTTCCCCTGCATTGTCCTATTAAGAGTGCTCAAGGCTTGGAATATATCAACCAATAATGCAACTTCATTGCACCAGGTTTCATTACTGAGCAGGTCAGCCAGCTTAGGCTCTTCTGATGCTAAAAGTATAAGGATTTCCTCCCTTAGTTTATAAATCCGAGAGAACACTCTCCCTCTGGATAGGCATTTCACTTCTTTGTGCAGTAGAAGCTGTGTGTGAGAAGATTCCATGGCAGAACATAGTATTGAAAACAAGCTTGAATTTAATGGCCCACATTTCATGTAGTTAATTATTTCGATCGTCTCATCTAATACTTTCTGGAGTTCAGTGAATAACGATTTTGCAATGAGGACCTCTCGGTGCATAAAACAGTGCAATAAATACTCCGAGTTCATTCTTTTAACTTGTGTGAATTCCTAAGTAAATATTTTCTACTCTACCCATGGGGCGATCATTGATGGAGGACAGAAACTATAGAAGCATATGTATGTATGTATGTATATATATATATATATATATA
>JACXVO010000731.1:1628182-1639070 GCA_015501135.1 Hapalochlaena maculosa
AGCAGTTACCAACCAAGAGACATCATTTGAAAGCCAGCACTCCAGATTTCGCTCGCACTGAATTATAAACGCCAGAGAAAATGAACTCTGTACTAATATTTTACTATAGTTATCCACACTTACATTTAATTTTTTCCTAAATTGGAACTCCTTAGAATATCTAAAGTTGAAAAGGTCCATAAGACCGAAACCGGTTCTACCAATGCTTTATTCTATTATACTAATATGCATTTCTTATTAAAATAAGTTTTACAGCATTTTCTACCCTCACTTATTTTTCTTATACATAACAACTCGTGTTTTCCTCTTCACTATTATACTTACACACACATATATATATATATATATATATGTGTGTGTGTGTGTGTGTGTGTGTGTTATACTTTTATATATACACACATATACACTATATATATATACATATATATATATATATATATATATACACATACATATATGAGTGTGTTCGTGAGTGTGGGCTATACATGCACACACAGAGACACGCATACATACAAACACTTACATGTATATAAGTATATAAGGGGAGTTATTCATTTCTAATTTCAATTATAGCGTGTTTAATTTAATAAATGTTACGATGGTTTATTAAGTTCATTACACTGAAAACACAATGCTCAGAAATTCCCCTCTCAAACTTTTGTGTTCGTATGCATACATACTTATTAGAATATATTTTTGTCTATATCATGTGCATAAAAATACTGTATCCTCATATATGTAAAATTTTTAAAAATATATTCATATAATGTGAAACTGCTAATTATAAAATGATTGAAATACATAATAACGACTTTTTGTTGCGTATTTCATCAGAAAGGAGAACTGTAATATAATAATTATCGTATCTCTATTATATGCTTATCCAAATTTAGACATATATGCGTATGTATGTAATTCCAAATATAAAGTTTTATGGCGTAAATTCACGCAAACCTACGTATTGAAATATTTATACTCACACTCACATAGGTAGTGGTTAGTTTGGTTAAGAACCGAAAGCATAGTACAAAATAATTCATTGAAGGTATAAGTACCTAATAGCTCGTCCTATCGTCGCTCCGTACCGATTTTGAAGCATATCTGTGCCGACAAATGTTGCAGAAATGCGAGCAAATCAAGCTGTTATTAAAACTACAGTAACACGTAAACCCATAAGTGAGTATGGCGAGCTGGCAGATATATTAGCGGATCGGGTGAAATACTTGGCGGAATTTCACCTTTCTTTACGTATTGAGCTGAAATTCCGCCGAAGTCAACTTTGCTTTTCCTCCTTTTGGGTTCGATAAATTAAATACCAATTGGGGTCGATCTAATTGACTGGCCTCTGACCCTATATTTTGGGCCCTATACCTACATTAGAAAAGAATCGTTTGCACGCCATGCAAAAAGCCTATTGAGGTACTTCATATATCTTTACGTTCTGAGATTAAATTCCACCGGGGTCGACTTTGCCATTCATCCATTTTTTTTCGATAAAATAATTACCCGTTGTGTACTGGGATCGATCTAATCAGTTTCCTACGTCTCCGGAATTACTAGCCAAAAGCCAAAATTTGAAACTACTGTTATTATTGTTAAAGCTACGACATGACAAAATCGTTAGCATGCCGGATATGATGCTTAGAATAATGTCGTATGTTCTTCCTTTCTGAGTTCAAATGCTGCTCATGTCAAGGTCGATTAAATAAAACGCCAATTGAGCTCTATAGGCAATGCAAATGACCTGCAAACTACATCCTCACCTTAATAATCAGGCCTTAGCGACACTTCTTCCGGGCTTTGATTTCTTACTTGAAATGCTGCACCAGCCATCTCTGTCTTTCCTACCATCCCGGTGGATAAATTACGTATTAGTTGGGCACAAGGATTGATGTAATCAATTACTGTATATGCCATATTTTTCCTTTAGTAGGCATAACTATTTTACTGCAGAATTGTTAGGCACGATTGTTTTGAGCTTCAGGTTGTGGCTCCTCAAATTTGCTGAATTTCGTCCCTAGGGGCATGTTTATCATAGTTCTACTTTTTCTCCCGCTATATCGTGTAGGGGAACTTATTTACAAGCATGTGCTTTATTATGATAATAATAATAATTTTGTTGAAGATTTTCTAGTTCCATGACATCTCGATGGCTCTTCAACATGAATGGCCAAGTGATAAGCGGCTTGCTTTCCAATTACACGGCTCCGAATGCAGTTCTACTGCTTGCCACCTTAGGCAAGTGTATTGTGGTATAGCCTCGGCCCGATTAAAGAATTCGAAGTGGATTTGGCGAACGGAAACTAAAAGAAGCCCATCGCATATACATATCAATGTGTGTATCTGTGTCGGTGAGTGTACATATATATCTTTGTCTGTATGTCTGTATTTGTCCTCCATCATCGCTTTACAACCGATGCTAGTGTGATTGCGTCCCCATCCTTTACCGGTTCTGCTAAAAAAGATTGATAAAATAATTACTAGACTTGTTTGACTAAAGGCCGCGCTCCAGCATAGCCGCAGTTAAATGACTGAAACACATAAGAAAAAAAGATGTCATTATTCAGGATTTTGAATCCTGTAGGTGGACAACAAGAATATATGAGTCCTAGTTTTGAAATAAAGGGAATTATTTCTGCAAAATCTAAATTCAAAAATACTCAACGACTGTTATAATTACTTTCAAAACCTACTTTTCCTAGAGTCGATAGTATCTTCAGAATACAAACATGTCTGTTTTTATGTATAGAAGTTTCATTGGACAACTACGCTTTTCTGTTTCATCTTGAATAGATCACGCCTTCATCGGATCACATCTGGGATAAGTGTTTTCTAAGATAGCTTTGATGCAGTCTAAACATAATGTTTGAAGAATGATTAAAGAGAAATTCCATAGAAGCCCAATAAATTGTCTCCTGTTTTGGGGTTCTAACCCTAATTGTTCCCTCAGTTTTTCATCTCCACCGACAGGAAGATATCTACATCGGAGTCAGGTCTGCCGTTTAAAGATACCTTCTTTTTTTTCTAATCTTCTTGGAAGCTCAAAATATAGTTATCGGCGACGTCCATCTTCCATTTAAAAATTCTATTATGCGGTCTAATTAAGTAATTTATAGTTAATCTAGATTATTATTACAAAATCTGTGCATAATCGTCATTCTGTTTACCTCATTTCAAAGATTCATTGAAGTTCTGCAGCCAACTGACTGTTTTTCAGCCAGGAAGATGAATCTCTATCATGGTTACACGATTGTTTTTTTTTATGAGTGCATTTAATTTTGATCATGAAGAGATAGTTCGCTTGGCCTTCACAGACTCTATAAGCCAGAAAAGGTTGGTGTAGCTGAATTTATCTTAAGCAGTTGCGAGTTGATGACTAAAGAAAAAATTGCAGAAAAATAAATGTCTTGGTGTGGAGGTTCACATGTATCCCGGTTTGGAATGATTGAATATATTATCGATAGAGCGCTGGGAGAAATAGTGGTATTTCGACTTTGCCTTTCATTCTTTCGGGGTCGATTAAATAAATACCAGTTACACAGTGGGATCGATCTAATCGACTTAATCGATTTATCTGTCCTTGTTTGTCACCTGTATGTGTAGCCCCCTATGGGTAATAACGAAACGTCTATTATCGATAACAAAAGAAATTGTGAACAACAGTCTAGGGTGACAATCTTGGCAGAGAAAGAAGAATATATGTGTGATCAAAAACATGATGTGTGTGAAACGCAGTAAAGGCGGCCTGGATCCGAGATGCATTGAAACTCACAATATGAAGGAAAACATTTAAAAATGGTAAAGCACTGCGTTCCGTTCTACAATGTCTACAAGTCAGCTGGTCTCCCCGAATTGATAATTTCTACAGCATCACTTATCTTTTGGAAGGGTAGAGTCAATTTCTCTACATCACTGATATTTAATTTTATCAACAATAAAAAAATGTAAACATGATTAAGGCGAGACTTGAACTCAGAACGAAACATGTAATAACTAAATAGAGTAAGAGATTTTGTTTGATATGAAAACGGTTCTAGTCGTCCACTCATCTCATGATATAATGATGATAATGTTATAGCATCGTTGATGTTTCTAGCACTATTATTTCATTGAATAGAAATGAAAAATTCATAGATATTACTGTTGTTTATTACTTCCATTCTGATTGAATATAGCTGTCATCAAAAATTATTCTGCCATTTATTGTCTTATAATTGTTTCGGACTACATTCTCAGTTATCAATTTCCCTATATATTTGAGTTTGTAGAGTATGATTTAATAATGACATAGCTTTCGTTTCTAGCAAATAGACCGACCTTGCTAAACACTGTCATTGGCTCATTTGTCCAGATGGTGTACTTCTCATAGGATATGTAAGTGATGTACAGTTTCTGAAATGAGTATTCGAAATCAGATTAAAACCATTATTGATTTGAATTTAACATCTATAATATAGATATAATATGATTTTCATTGATTTACTGGATTTTTACCACCATGTCTTCCCCCATTAAACGTTTCTTTTCCCGTGAAACAGAGCAGAACATCATATTTTTGAGCCGTATATGTACTTAAACTATGGTAATTTATGACGCAAATTTAAATTTACATTTCACTCGATCAGTCTCATTCTACTACTCTTCACTCTCTGGCTTTTCTCTTTTACAACTTAAATGTTGCACACCTCATCTTCTACATCATCGCCAAGTATTGATTATTCAGCCAAATAATACTGAATTCACAGCTCAGTTTTGCTATCGCTGGTAATGGCAAATGAATTGGTTGCAGACGTCACGTCTAAACTACATATCTTAACGCAGTGGACATAAAGCAACTGCATGAACAGTACTATGCAAATTGATTCCCTTCAACTCTGCCTCGATAACAATGCAATAATTTACTGTTAAGAAACAACAACTTGCTAGCTGCTTGAATATAATAATGTAATATAGCTATGTTTATGAAAATAGATAAACAAGACGAAACAAAACTAATATTAATACGCTAAGTAAATAAAATTCTTTCCAGTTGAAACTCATGCGACGTGTTATCATATTTAGCCGGGGTTGATTTTAATAAGCATCCTTGCGGAGTAAAATATGAACACCATCGAATATAAGGAATTCGCTTCCGTCAAATGTATTGGACACAGAGAATAAGCCAGAAAATGTTAACTCTTTCATTACCATATTTCATTGATATACAATGATTTCCCTTTCGTTTTCAATTTAAGAACTCAGTTAAATAATTGTCTTCAGATTCCTTTGAAATAGACGTTTGTATCATAAAACTACAGGGGCGGTATAGGGCTGATTTGGGAGTTACTGAACATAATTGTCTTGAAAGTGTTAGCAAAATCCATTCATTCTTATTCCATTGCTCGCAAGTGCCTAGCTTTATTTTTTAACCTTCTTAGATCTTCTAAGTTTAAGGCATACATCTAAAATGATTCATTCTCACTATATTTGCCCCTACTAATCACAAAACGGGTCTTCCTATTGTTAATAGACTACGAAATCTGCATAAAAACCTGATATAGAAACAAATTCTGTATTGTTCATTATTCTGAGGATACTAGTTTCTACTGTAGACAGAAGGCCCGATATTATTATCTATTCAGGTGGTAGGGGTTGGGTGGTCTATTAGATCGATCCCGCCACGCAACTGATACTTAATTTGTCGACCTCGAAAGGATGAACGGCTATGTCGACCTCGGCGGAATTTGAACACAGAATGTAGAAACTGATGAAATATCTCTAAACATATCACTCGTCGTGCTAACGTTTGTTTTTCGTTATTACTCACAAGAGGCTATACGTATATATTTCATTATCCACCATTCGCTAACCATAGAGGGGACATACAAGGACATAATCAGATTAACCCGATAAGATTGATGCCAATGTGCTACTGGTACTTGTTTAATCGACCCCGAAAGGATGAGTAGACGTAGTCGGAATTTGAACTCAGAACATAGTGACCGATCAAACACCGCTAAACCTTTCGCCCAAAGTACTAATGTTTCTTATTTCATTATTGTCCACAAGGGGCTATAGATAGAAGGGACAAACATGGATAGATAAGCTAGTCGGACTAATCGATTAGATCGACCCCAGTACGTGACTAGTTCTTAATTTATCGACCTCGAATGGATGACAGGCTAAGTCGACCTCAGCGGAATTTGAACTGAGAAATTAGCAACAGACGAAATACCGCTTGGCATTTCGACAGGCGCGCTAACGATTCTTATCTTTTTATTGCCCACAAGAAGCTAACATAGAGTGGACAAACAAGGACAGAAAATTTAGCTGGACTAGTCAGTTAGATCGATCACAGTACGCAAATGGTAGTTGACTTTTCGACCCCGAAATATGAAAGGCTAAGTCTTCCTCGGCGGAATTTGAACTCAGAAAGTAGCAACAGACGAAATACCGCTTGGCATTTCGACAGGCGCGCTAACGATTCTTATTTTTTTATTGCCCACAAGGAGCTAACATAGAGTGGACAAACACGGACAGAAAATTTAGCTGGACTAGTCAGTTAGATCGATCCCAGTACGCAAATGGCAGTTGACTTTTCGACCCCGAAATATGAAAGGCTAAGTCTACCTCGGCGGAATTTAACGTCAGAATGTAGTGACGGACGAAATTTCACAAAACATTTCGTCCGAAGTGTTAACGATTCTGCCAGCTAGTCGCCCATCTACTAAAGATGTAAAGGGGAAAATCAATTGATATGTCGTTCATTTTTTTCTGAGGACATTAGTAATATTAAATCAATGTCGTAAATCTAAACGCTTAAGAAGCTCACGTTGAAATCACGTGCACGTGGATTCAATTACACTGTATGATGTCGTAGGCAAGTGGCTTTCATTATAGTCTCAGATCTTTTGGAGGAAACTCTAATGCAGCCCATTGGATGAATTATGTACCTGCAGCATGAAAACATATCATTCACTAAGAAGAAACCTGTAAGACCATACGTATATGTGTAACATTGTGCCATTTAAAAACTAATTGCATGATTAGTATTTATTAGTACAGTTGATGGAACAGCTATACCTAGGAAATTCCGAACGGGATCCATTGCATTTTTGCCACCTTCAAATACAATTATTTTCCTTTCCGTGACCGTAAAAGTGATAAATCTCCTAACTACCACTGAAATCGTCGATATATCTGGTCTTCTGCTGATATAAAATACACGATTATTTGCATATGATATTAGCTCACTGTAAACTATTTGTGTGTCTTCTGATGTTTATAGATGTCAGTGTGGGATGTATTGACATTTCGCTTATAAGTCAGGGAATTAATGTATTTGTATGTTAACGGGTATGTTTGAAGCCTAAGCTGCTAGGCAGTGAGTTATTTTTCATTGTTATACACTGACATCCCTGATTTTAATGACAATTTTTTTTCTTTTTTTAATGAAACTTGATTATTTCTAATATGGGAGTCACCACCAATTGACTATTAGATAGTTTATAACTAGGATATCAATAATATGTGGGGGAACATGGTCCATTGTTTAGAGCATCGGACTCACGAAAGAGAGTTATCGGTTTCGAAACACAGAAAGGACTATGTGTGTGTTTATAAGTGGGAAAACACTTAAGCTTCAAGCAGATCTAGAAGAAGTTGGTGGCGGACCTCTGCTGTACTCTTTCCCCACAACTTTCTGTCACTTTTTCCTCCGGCATCTAGCAGCTAACCTTTGACCGACTAGCGTCCCATTCAGATGTAGGAACTATATGCCGATGAAACCGGGAAGCTAGGAGCTTAGTATGGTTTGGGAAGGAACATGCCACATCAATATTGAATTTGTAACAATCTCACTTATTTTTAGATATAAATGCATACTCAGATACCGAAATACTCTCGCGCATTTACCTTACTCCTATGTGTGAAAAGTTTGATTTTATAAGCATACACACTAGCAGAAGGGCTACCTATCGTTTGGTTATGAATGCTCCAATAAGAATATATCTCATGTTTCAATGATTACCTTATTTTTATAACTTATTCTACCGTCCAAATTGGCACATCAAAAATACCTCTCTCGGCCGGTTGACTACTGGAAGTAAAAACAAGATTTCCCTCAACGAGGGCCAACCTGAAGCATTAAGAACAAGTTGTACTACATAGTTCTATATTTCCCTTAGTGATAGCATACTATTAGTAGAGAAAAATAAATTAGAATTTAGATAACATCAATTATACGTGTTCCACGCAAAAGCAATTATTAACATAGACGTCGGGTTTTTGTTCAAAGTATAATAAAATCAAGATTTTGTAAAGTTTCGAAGGTTATCGGCATAAAATAAGAATATTTTTCCAATTATAGTAAATAAAATGAAAATCCCATGAGCCTGATGAAATAATCTAATGCTGGTAACATCAGAGAATAGGTATTAATATACAATATACCTAAACACGAACTAAATAGAAACTAGTAAAACTGAGATTTTATGAACATGTACATGCTTTCCACTTTTCCTCCTACAGAAATGTGACAGTCCTACACTTTTATCGTTTATTTATTCTCTAAGTTATCTAAATAAATTGGAGAAGAAAAGAACCTCAGCTGGAATAGAAACCCTGCCCTTATACTATAGTTCTTGTAATACTTCGAACAAATAGGGCTAAAATCTCAATCTGCAGCATAAATATTTGCGTCAAATCTAACAGCATCGACAAAAGAGAAATGAGATTGCCTATATCTACAGAGGCATCTTTTGTAAGGAATAAATGACTTTCGTGTGAGGAGAATCCACGAAAACAAAAACTAGGAATCACTTCAAACAGCCATCACAGTCACTGAATGTCTAGATTTCGGTGTCTTATGTGACATTAGTACAACATAACAGCTTTATCAATATTAATAGAATTCCGAATCTTACAAACATTTAGCAACGACGGAGTTGCAATAGAAATCAATAAATGTAGTTTTGTGTTTGTAGAACAACCGTTTGTCTTCTTTCATTTGTAAGAATTCCTTTACATTTCCTGCTGACATTTACTTTATTTTGTTGGTGCTATTGTTAATGGTTGTAGATGGAAAGAAATGATGTTCAAGTAATCACGCATCAGGTTTTTAATTAAACGTGCTCACAGACGCTTATTAATACAAATATGCACTTCCATAAATGAACACACATACACAAACATACACACAGACATGTATATATATATATATATATATATATATATATATATATATATATATATATATATATATATATATATATATATATATATATATATATATATATATATATCGTGGGTGAGCGCGCGCGCGTGTCTGTGTGTTTGTAAGGAGAAAGGGGACACCTTTCAGAATAGGAATATAAATCCTGTGTAGAAACAATAATATATATTCAATAATTGTAATCCTTGATGTGTTTATTTCATAATTACTCTGTGATTATTAATGTTACATATAACAATTTGGACATAGGGTATGGAAACAGAACGGACAATAGTATGGTTAAAATTGAACAATGCAAATTCTAATTGTTTATCACGAAAATGTCATAAAAAGGACACACAGAAGTAGAAAAGTGGCGGTAACCATAACAGCCGTTTCGTTATGCATGTATTCATATATGGTCTCTATTTTATATATAATACGCCTTGATAACTCTTCAGATGGAAAGATTAAGAGAAGGGGTGTGTTCCCAATAGCATTATCTAAGCCGAAGTAATGAAAATATATGATATTTGCTGTAAATATTAAATAAAATGTATGATGCAGGCGTGGTCGTGTGGTAAGTAGTGCAGGCGTGGTCGTGTGGCAAGTAGTTTGTCTACCAACCACATGGTCACGGGTTCTGTTCCACTGCACGGCACCTTGGGCAAGTCTCTTCTACTAGTGCCTCGGGCCGACCAAAGCCTTGTGAGTGGATTTGGTAGACGGAAACTGGAAGAAGCCCGTCGTATATATGTATATATATATATTCTTAATGTGTCTTTTTGTGTCTGTTTTTGTCCCCCCATCATCGCTTGACAACCGATGCTGGTGTGTTTGTGTCTCCGTCACTTAGCGATTCAGTAAAAGAGACCGATAGAATAAGTACTGGGCTTACAAAGAATAAGTTCTGGGGTCGCTGTGTTCGACTAAAGGCGGTGCTCCAGCATGGCCGCAGTCAAATGACTGAAACGAGTAAAAGAATAAAAGAATATAAAGAATATAATGTTCTTGGTGAAATTTAAGTCTGTGAATACAGTTATATAAATGCACGCATTTTGTAAGATGTATTAACATAATAATTCTCGTATTTTAGATGAAATCAGTTATGTAATAGTGGAATAATATGAGCCAGACATTAAAATATTGCTGGTTTAATTATAAATTTGTATACAAAAAGATATAGTGTATCCACGAGATATAATGAACTAATACTATAATCCTGAGTCGCGGGTAATCAGTTAATTCAAAAATATTGTTTTGAGTCCACACAGTAGTTGAAAAGATTTTTTATAAATGGAAAAGTGGACCTAGCTAGATACTTCGTTATAAAGAACGGATCTTTATGTTTTACATGGCCGTAGTCTTTGAAACGTCATGTAAAGATTGGAAATAACAGTTCAATAAATACAAAGGGATATAAAGAAGGGTAAAGCTCTTTCATATTTCTTTCCTGCCCAAAAGGAGCTAACATACAGGAGAATATTTTGGCAGGAGTAGTCGATTAGATCGATTTATGTACGTGATCGGTACTTAATTGATCGACACCGAAAGGATGAAAGGCTAAGTCGTCCTCGGTGGAATTTAAACTCAGAACGTAGCAATAGACGAAATATCGCTAAATATTACGTCTGCTAATGATTCTGCCAGCTCGTGTGTGTATGTATGTGTGTATATATATATATATATATATATATG
>JACXVO010000757.1:745445-761179 GCA_015501135.1 Hapalochlaena maculosa
ACCTCCATTTCCAATGACATCAGTAAAAACATCTACAATAATAGAATTATATTACTGTAGTGCTTTCATGTCCTCAAAACCAATTTTGCTAAAACTTTCTTCAGTTAAATTTCCCTTAGCTTTGTCTCTTTAATTCCCTACCATCACCATTATCCCCATCACTACCACCTTCAGACATTTTCTCAGACTGACTCCTAATTTCATCACATTTCCTTTCCTAAATTCCTTGATTTTATTTGCACTTTATGCTATTACCTCATTGTTTTTACTTTATCTACTTTTAAAACCTTTTCCTTTTGATTTGTTTTATTTCTCTTTTTAATCAGGAATCTATAAAATTCTTTATTTTTAGGTGGGGAACGATCCTCATTACTTGATTATAGTGTCTTGAAATGAGTCAGTGATTGAGAGAAAATTAGAAAAACAAAGCACATGTTTTAACTGGTGTCTTCCGTCTGAGAGAAATTTGATTAGGAAATATACCCAGCCCTTCCAGTTTTATCTGCTTAATGCTAAACTACAGCTGACACACATTCTTCTTCACAATATTTATATAATGATAACTAATTTTCTTCAAAACAAAGATTGTATTAAACAAAAAGGAATGTAGACAAATCCTTGGGAAATTTTCCACATTTTCCTATCTCTAAATAGAACAAAATATGAGCCAGGTTTTATTACCTACACATTACCATTTCCCAATGAAAGAATAGATTTCTTACTCAGTGGTGAGAAAAAATAGAAAGAAAGAAAAAATAGAAATAATCAGAGTGACAATTACCGACATATTTTGCATCCTTCAAATTCTTTGGCTCATTCAGTGTTCTTTAATCATCTCCACAATTGAAATGATATAGAATTAAAGTAATGAGAATGAAGATGATAGTGCCAAGGATAAAGAATACTGTGGAAGTTTACAACATAATTATAAGACATAACTGACTCATTATTTTAGTTTCACATCTTTTTTCCCCTTTTGTTTTTAACTTCATTTTCACCAGTTTTCCAGGTACCATTGTAATTTCCTCATAGACACATGCATGCTAATTTAAGACCCTGAAGAGATTAGAGAACATAGTTTTCAATGTGTGATGCTATGATAAAACATTATTTTGAATTGCTACTCATTTTTACCTTTGAGTTTCTTATTGCTTGCTACTGCTGCTCTTGTTGTTTCTTCCTTTTGTCTGTCTCCAAAATGCCTTCAGTTTGTTTTCTTTTCATAACTTTTAGAGAAGCAAAAATCCATGAAAATACTTCTTTAGTATTTTTCTCATAAAATATAATTATTTTGAAATGGTGATGGACTCAGTTAAGGCTAAATAATCATATTAGGACCAAAACTGGCTATTATAACTGGAAATAAATAATAAATGAATTAGAAATATCATAAATTGATTTATTATGATATTTACTATTACTTTTTCAGGATTCAGTGAATTTATGGTTTCATTTTTGAGTCTATCTTATTTTATTGTTATTGGTTAATGAAACAGTTTGATTTAAAGAAGACATATCAATATACATTTAGACAGGAATTTGCATTGAAATCTAATAACACATTATCTCAAAAACATGATTTATTCAATTCATCTTTAAAGAAATGAAATATTGCTACCTATTCTCATATAAACTGTCATTTTCTTTACTTTCTCTAAAAATATAGTCCATTAAATAGAGATTTGTGAAGACAGATACATATATACACTCATACAGAAACACATACATATACACACTCAAACACGTTTATACATGTGTGTCTATATATATATATATATAGTTCATATTCACATAAAATACGTTAAGCAGTGTCTTACCACTTATCTCCCTTCTCAATTATTCAGTGAGATATATCATCAATGATAGGAAAAATGTTAAGTAAAGAAGTACATATAGCTGCTGGTGGTAAAATTGCTTTAGTAAAGTTTATATTGATGACAACTGAAAATTGTGGAGGATTTCTATCTGTTTTCTCTCTATATCTCTCTCTTCCCTCTCATTTTTCTTATTTGAATAATGAAAGTAATGTATTATCATTGAAAGCAATATACGATAATGAATGATGAATATCTTGAATATCTTTAACAATCAGAAAAAATACTAAATTGCAGTTAATGAACATTATTCAAGAGAAGTTACTTGTCTACAAATCCTCAGATATTGATATAAGTTTTAAATTTTTACCCAAATAAACATTACAAACTTTTAGGCAAATATAATCCTACATTTATTACAAATGCCAAATACTCAGCATCAATATATACCATTACAAAAATACAAAACTGTATGAACTAATACAAGTACAGGTGAGATGCGATTCTTCAGATAAGAATGAAAATAATAGTTTCTTTAGGAGGAAATGTACTGTTTTCCCATTTGGGGATGAAAGTATACTCGTTCTTTTATTAATCAGGCCTTTAAAATAAATATATTCAATTTCAAAACTGTCAGATGATTCCTTAATAGCAATGTGTTACTTCTATGAATGTGAATATTGTTTTTCAAGTGAAGTGAGTATAAAGTATGGCTATTTCAAATGGCTTGATTAGAACTTCAGTTCCTTTCAGTTACTCAGAGTTTTACTGGTTATTATCATACAATTGTTACAACTGTGTTGTTAAGAAGTTTGCCTTGTAACCAAATGTTTGATTCCACTGTCTTGTACATTTTCAAGTGTCTTCTACAATCATCTTGGGTTGACCATTGTTAATGAGTTAAATTTTTTAGATGGAAACGATATACTGGTGTAAATCAGTACCTTCAGCAAAAACACTTTTTAATATTTGGGAAGTGAAAGGTGGCAAGCTGGCATAATTGCTAGCTTGCCAGGTAAAATGCTTAGCAACATTTCATCCATCTTTATAGTTTATCTTCAAAATATGCTGAGGTTGATTTTTTCCCTTCATTCTTCTGAGTTGGTAAAATAAGTATCACTGGAGCATTGGGGTCAATGTAACTGATTTATGCTCTCCTCTGAAATTCTTGATCTTGTACCAAAATTTGATACCGATATTGGAGGAGTGAATTAGTCATGAATTGAGACCAATACAAAATAAGTTTCAAACTGACTATTAGGTTTAATATAATTTCTTAACTCTTTTGGTATCATATATCTGTGAAACACATTGCCTTTGGTTCAGTTCCTTTTGGAAACAATGAAGAGTGAGTAAAATAATTTTGAAAATTACTAAGCTAGTATGTGGAACATAGATTGACATGAAATTTTGATGGAAGATTTTAATTTAGACCACTTTAAAATAGAAAGTGAGAAATAGAAAATTATTATTTGTAAATCTTTCAACGTGAGGCATTTGGAAACAGTACTCTAGGGTAAAGATTATTTGCCAATGTAACATGACAGTCCTGATTTAAGATGAATGTCACAGTAATTAAACCCCAGGCGACATCATCTCCAGTTGGCTATACAACATAATATGTGACCTTATATTTTCAAAATACCTTTGTTCGAAAATATATGGATACAGGTCATGTCATATGGTCAGCTGGAGACGATGTCTTCTGGGGCTAAATTATTGTAACATTCATCCTAAACCAGGACTGCCATGTTACGTTAGTAAATAATCTTTATTCCAGAAAATGTGAATCACAAAATTGGTAGAGGTTTCAGATGGGTTGATATTAAGATGGTTAAGCCTATGAAGGTTATGCTTAATTTAGATTATGTTCAAAGACAGAAACCAATAAAGGACTAAAAGTATAGCCCCATCAATACAAGCAGCCTAATATTCAATTTTTCTTATCCAATCATAAATTGCCATCCTCATTCAGTACTGTGAAATGAAGTTCATTAGATATTCATTCTAACAAGAATGAAATATTACAATTCTTTTCAAGAATACAAAAACTAGATTATGTTTCATTTCTATGATATTTACTTACATTTGTGAAAAGGAATTCTTCATATTTTACTAATTTAAAATTATGTAACTTGAATTTCTTTTTGTAAATTCTTTGATTAACAACTCCAACTTTAACACAGAAATTAATAACAAAACCATTTTCATTAAATTGTAATAAACCTTTTCAACAGTTGATCAATAAACTTTCTGACTAGTTTATTAGTTATTTCAGTGATAAAAAAATAGCAATCCTGTTAGTTCACTGCTAGAATAATTGCTTTAACAATCCTAAGACTATTAGAGAAAGCAAAATATAGTAGCATATATTATAATTGTATTGTGTTCATTAACAAACTGCAGATACTTTGTTAATATTTTCAGCACTTCAAACTCCACTTTGTTTGCAGTGTATAAATATTCAGTTTAACAATAATTAATTAATAAAGTACTATATTTATCTGAGCATGACTGTGATGCTGGCCACTGACTCAGGGTAACACATATTCCTTGTCAAGTAATAATGCAATGAGTCATTCTTAAAATCTGCCAATGACATGTAGATTGATGATGTTCAATCACAACTGGGGGTTGGTTGAATGCCCTGATGAGTTTCCATTAGGAAGTCCTAAGGGTGGCAGCTGATGCTTTTCATAGCTTTTAACTTGATTGGAATTTATTTCATTTACTTGAAAGTTTAAGATTAGAACAGACGTTAAATGAAAACTATTTCTTGTTTTCAATCAGTTGTAAACATTTACACCAGGGTTTTCAAGCAACTTAAAGATACAGTTTGCTGGGCATGTAATGTGAGACATGAACTACATAAAATAATAAACATATAAGGTTATTACATAATCAGAGGAGCAATTAAATATGCGTGTATTAAAAGATTCACATTATCTATATCTGACATGCATACAGAACTGACAAAACTTCGACAACTTGGAATAAATTAGATGCTGAAATAAATAATTGTTCCTCAAATAACTTTATTGCTGCATTATAATCATGGAGATTAATTAAAACTTATTGACTGCAAATATATCTTTACTTTATAATTTTGAAGATGAAAAATATAATAAAATGCATTTGGTTTTTTTTTTCAAAAATATAAACAACAAATAAGACAGTAAATGTTAAAAGAACCAATAAGGCTGATTGAAGCCAGTAATTTCATTCGTAATGCTGTTCTGTAAAATGGCATTAATAAGATGAAGGTGACAAATAACCCTCAGTCTAGTTTACTTAATGATATTGATGACAATAAAGAAAACTAATAGAAGTCCTCTTAGTCCCATAAGACATCTGGTGTATCTATGGACATTAAGAAATGAGTAAATTGCAAATAGAATTACAGAATAATATAATGTAATCAATCTTACTAAATTTTCTGTTGAAAATCAATTAAAACATCTCTGCATTAGCAGTTTGTGTAAACACCATGCCTAAATGAAAAATCTAGTTTTAAGAATGAAGCAATCCCCAAGGTAAACAGGAAGTAGTAATATAGGCACTGAGAAGTAGAGATCATTCTATTAATGTTTCTTCTTCACTGGATCAGTGCACACTGAGCAGAGCCAGATAATAAATCTTTCAAGCCAACTTCTTCATGGCTCTCTTAGAGGAAGGAGGACAATAAAAAGAGTCTCACATAAAGATACTGTTTCAGAGTAATTTGCAAGAATAATTTTCGAAAGTAATTTGCAAAAATCCTATCATTTATTGCTGAAACCTAGACCACAGTGGGATAATAAAATTTCTTGTCCAATGATTATATGGAGATTTAATTAATGAGGTTTCATTCTTCAGTTTTTATTCAAGAAAGAAATGATGATGAAGTTGAAACTTACATTATGGTGCTCTAGTTTTGTGCATAAGTTTCACGTCATACTGGTAATCAAAAATACATTTACGTATACTGGAAAACACATTTACATGCATCATCATCATCATCATCATTGTTGTTCTTCTCTTAATGTTTATTTTCTGATGATAGTATGGGTTGAATTGTTCTACCATACAGATTATCGATCTTTTATCTTTACCATGATGACCATGATGCTCAGATCATGACTCAGCATATTTCCCCATGTATTCCTCTACAATAGGTTCATTCCTCTATGAACCCATGTCACTTTTAGCCATTAGCCTTTCACATCTCATTAGCATATAGAGGCCCCATTTCTTTACCATATAGTTGCATACACTTCATATGACCAACATACACTTCATATGACCAGAATTTGCACAAATCATCGTTATCTGCAGAGTTAACAGTTCCTTGAAATTTATATGGTATGGGTTTATCCCACTGGACCACATCTTAGGCAAGTGTCTTTTGCCATACCCTTTGGTTGGTCAATGTTTTATGAAAAGAATTCAGTAGATTGAAGGTGCATATAAATGTAGCATAATGACTCCAGCAAAAACACCTTATATCATTTTATATCATTAAATAATAAATGTGTATTTGAAGGTACATGGCCTAGCGGTTATGTTGTTGTACTCATAATCTAGTAACTGTTAGTTAGAATCCCAAACTGAGCAGCATATTGTATTCTTGAGCAAAATACTTCCTTTTACAGTGCTTCAGCTCACTCAGCTGTAAGTGGGTAACCCAGTCATGGAATAGCCTTCCAATCACAGGGTGTATTAGCCTACTCACCTAAAACATAGTGCAAAGCATATTGTGACCAGTGATGTATAGCAACATCTGATAATTTGACTGATCACATGATTACATCATCATCATCATCATCTTCATCATCATCATCATCATCATCATCATCATCATCATCATCATCATCATCATCATCATCATTTAGCTTCCATTGTTTATGCAGGCATAGGTCAGACGTTTTTGATTGGGACTGGCGGGCTGTTTGAGGGACTGTTTATCTTGATTTTCCTATTTATCGATTTATCTGTTTCAGCCTAGAGGCGGTGGCCATGCTGGAGCACAACCAAAAGCTGGGGTACTGCCATTTATATAAATGCATATATTTGTATACGAACATATGTGTATATATACATATCCCCACCACCACCATCACTTGACAACCAATGCTGGAGTGGTTACATTCCTGTCACTTAGCAGTTTGACAAAAAGGAGCCGATAAAATAAGTACTAGGCTTATAAAGAATATATATGTATAAATTATATATATAATTTGTTCGACCAAAGCTTGGGTCAGGCCAAAGCTTTGGTCAACCCAAAGCTATAGTAGAAGACAAAGTGCCACACAGTGGGAATGAACCTAGAACTATGTGGTTGAGAAGTCAACTTCTTACCAACTAGCCATGCCTGCTCCAAGCCAAGTGAGATGATAGTCATGGCCAATGTTAATGTTAAGTAACTGGTAGTTTAGGTGGTGGTGGTGATGGCAGCAGTGGCAGCAGCAGTGGTGGTAGCACATTTATGTGGTAGCATGTATAAAGAATATAGTAATATTAGATTTATAAATTCAAAATATTGTCCAAATAGAGAAATAAACTCACTATAATGACTTCTTACTAGTAGCGGTATTCTGATCAATTTACTTGAAGACTGAAGATTTTTTCTTTTATGATTCTTGGATTAATTAGTTACCTTGAATTTCTCACATAACAAAAACACTGAAAATGTAGAATGGTAAAAAAAATTTATAAAAAATTGTAAATTATCCAAAAATAACTGAATAGCTGCCCCTATTGCTGCTTCTGCTGCTATTGTTGTTGGGTATTCCCAAGGTAGCCTTTTGATCAAAGGTCTCCATACTGTGACTATCCTATTTTCAGAGATGGTGGAGAAAGATTCAACAACAGTATAACTAAGACTACATTAGTTGATATTACACTCTCTTTCAGGGCAGATGTGGCTACTACTTTTGGTGTGTCAAATAACTGCATTGAAACATATATTATTGTAATTCTAAGGTCAGTTAAGATTGAACAAGCCTGTGATCAAAGACATTCAAGACATGGCCGTCCATCTTTATTTCAGACATAATATGTTTTTCTTAAGATGATAAAATATGAGCTGAAAGAGATTTACTATCTCATAGGTTACTCTGATGTTATATGAATGATGAAATAGACATGTAAAATCTTAAGTCATCTTTAATGATGGAATAGAGGCAGTCAGTTTTCTGACAAAACCACAGAAACTATACTTCCAATGATTTTCTTATTTCATATATCAACCCTAGATAGATGAAAGCAAAGTTGACCCCACTGAGATTTTTACTTAGAATGCAAAGAATCAGATGAAATAGCCTTATAAAATATTGTGACTGTTTGTCTTAAATATATGGAGGTGCAATGGCCCAGTGGTTAGGGTAGCGGACTCACGGTCATTGGATCACGGTTTTGATCCCCAGACCAGACATTGCATGTGTTTATTGAGCGAAAAACACCTTAGCTCCACGCGGATCCAGCAGGGGCTGGTTGCGAACCCTGCTGTACTCTTCCGCCACAAACTTCTCTCCCTTTCCTATCTTGTCTGTCCTTGTTTATCCCCTCTATGTATGACCCCTTGTGGGTAGTAAAGAAATATATTTGTCTTAAATATTGCTAGTTGTCTTGAATGATCAAATAACCTATTAGCAGAAGTATTTTAAGAAGTAATGGATACAGGCTATGTTCCAAATCTATTACAGATTAAATCATTTAACAAAAGTATAATTAGTTAATAGTAGAAAGAATATTGGGAAGAATCAAAAGATAAATTATTATCTCAGCCATTGTAAATAATACACATTAGATATTAAGCAAGGTTAACAAAGACTTGTATGGAATGTGCCACATTATTTTGAAATATATTCCATCACCCACTATTCAAATGGAATCACCTTTAGATTCTTGTAGATATGAAGATCTTGTAGATCATTCATTCTGCTGCAAAAAGAGGTACATTTTAAAAATAATTTGAATAAAAGGGCGTACACTTTTAAAACATCCCAAAAGGGGGTACATTTATAAAACAGCTTGAAAGGGGGTACGTTTTTAAAACAGCCTGAAAGGTAGTACATTTATAAAACAACCACGAAAGGGGGTGCATCTTTAAAACAGCCTCAAGGAGCTACATTTATATAACAGTTTCAAAAGAACTACCAAGATTGGAGGTGGAATTTATTTTCAAAGCTTCACCAACTACAAATAAGTCTTCTCAATTGATGGTGGCAGCAAAATATTAAATAGCAGAAACATTTAAGTGATTTTGATCTGCATTCGTTTTCTCTATTCTTTTATATTTTTGATTTTGTTTCTTTTTCAAAAAAAAGGGCTATTTTATACTTTTCTCACTCTGCCATGTCTTACTTGCTTTATACAGAAGCTTAAATTGATTAAATGAGCAAATATAACATTATATGTTGTCTTTAATTATGGAGTAGTTAGATACTGTACATTAAATGCAGTCATTTTAATTATAATCTCCCAAAGCTGAAGATAGTTTTTTTTTTACAAAATACAGGAAGTCCAAAATGTCTCTCCACAGTATTTTATTGACAAACAAATATTTTATAAGATGGTGCCAAACTACAAAAGAATATATATGTTGAAAGTATCGTCCTTCATTTTCAATACAGATGATGACTCTTCTGCACATGTTTTGAAATACATGCTGGAGAGTCTGATTTGGTATGGACCATGTGAAGGTTATGATTGCCAGGATGAAAAACATGTACTGCGGAGAAACTTTTTGAGCATCCTGTATATCAATTATTTTGATTCCAATTTGTCTAAAACAAGCTTTCAATTCTATGTTATTGTGCCTGAGGTTGTTGCTGGTCCCATATAGACTACAGATCCATATCTAAATTAAATCTTTAATTGAAATCTCATTATTATATGAATAATGATTTGAAATTTCAGGTGGTAAAAATCCCATCATAGTTTGTTTTTTGTTTTCTTTTGATGGGGGGGGGGAAGAATATTCATATATGTAATATAAGCACCTGCTTGATTGCTAATAAATATAATAACTAGCTTACTAAACTTCTCATAACTTTTTTTATCACTTTGAAAAATTATGGAAAATTAATACATTTTATTCTCACTAGAAGCATCATAAACTGGGCAAAATATAATTATAAACAAGATTTATGATGAAGACATAAGTGATTGTGTTGATGATTACAACTTTTGCTTATATAAAATTAGAAAATAGAGAAATGAATTGTGAATATATTATTTTATCAAGTCAGTAGTATTTAATTTCTCTTTAGTAAAGTCACTAAATAAGCTATTGAGAATAATTTAGTCTGGTCCATTACCAGTTGTTATCATCATTATCATTGTTTTAATGTTCACTTTCTCATGCTTGCATGAGTCAGGTTAATACATTGAAGCAAATGTTCTATGGCCTAATACCTTTCCTGTCACTAGCACTCATCTGTTTCAAAGTAATATTTTCCCATAGCTGGACATGTTTTTCGTGAATGGTTGGAAGTGAGGGGCACAAAGTAATGCTGACACTTGTTTATGACTATCACATGAGGACAAGACAAAGAAATACACACACATACATAATGAACTCTTTATAGTCTCTATCTACCAAATACGCTCACAAGGCTTTGGTTGGCTGAAGTTATATTAGAAAACACATACCCAAAGTCCCTCGCTATGGGACTGAATCAAAGCCATCTGGTTGGGAAGCAAACGTTTTAATCACATAGTGATCCTGCACCTCAGCCATCTTTGTGTCTTTGTATCAATTTACTTCAGTTTTACTCGTGAACTTATATTGTAACAAGGTGAAGTTGCAGAAGCATTCAAGCATTAAATGATCATTTTCTCTGTTGCAAACTTTCTTCAGTTTAAAACCACCTTCCTCACACCTTCCAGCATGACTATGCAATATAAAACATGGACACAAATTTGAAAATGTGATTAAAGATGAGTGAAACACTCCCCAATATGCATATTCTACCAAAAGCAATCAATCTATGAGGCCAAATTCTGCACAATGTAGCTAGTATAACTGAGAATAGGTTTAAATATAACTTAAATTGAATATTTTTTGTAACTGTTGTTTTTGTGTAACTGTGGGTCTACCTTGATATGCATTCTAACCATGATCATGCAGTCTTTCCAGACACTATATATTCTCCAAAACATCCTTTTTTTTTAGAAAAACAAAAATGAAGATGGAATTTGATTCAAAAGAGAGATCTGGTTGCTAATTCTAGGTCATTTGCATGACACAAGGCTTCTTGGTGTTCATGAATGCAAGAAAATAAGTTAATTCGGAACTTTCACAGATAGCTAATATGAATGAGGTGTCTTATACATTTGATGTGATATCAAACAAGATGATTAGAATCCAAGAGTGCTAAACTATGGTTGTTAAACTTAAAGCTATGAAAAGACACACTACACTGATATTAAAACATTAACAGTAATGACTACAGTGACGCAGCAGTGGTGACAAAGACAACTTACTTGAACATACTTTTGCTTAAATAATAAAATATTTGAATGTATTTTTATATGCACATCAGAAGGCATGTTGGTGCAAATTAAAACTCTCTATTTACAAATTCTTAATATACTAGTAAGTACATGATGATGTTAATATCAGCAAAATATTTTCAATACTAAATTCTTTCATATATGGTAATATATGAAACTTTCTATACAGAGAGAAAAAAATTAATATGAATGAGATATTAACATCTCTCAAAAGCATCAATAAATACACATATTCACACACACACACACTTGTTGAGATGAAAACTGCCCTTGCACACACACACACACACACACACAATCATATATACATGCATTTATACATTTTTATTTTAAAACAAGTCTTTATTGCTGCCCAACCCCAACAGACATTTGTCACAGCTACAAAAAGACTGAATATTAATCTACTACTTCATTCAGTTGCACAGCTAGTGTGCATTTATATTTGTGCATGTTCACATAATGCTAAGCAGGTGTAGATAGTTCCATATGAAAACACATGCTTTCAGTGGTTGTTCACCATTCAAGTGGTTCTGAGAGAAAAGACAGAAATATGAGCTGTGTAAAGCAGATTATAATACTGAACACTTGTGCACTTATAATTGGTTTATATGTACTTTAGAGCAACACATAGATGGCAAGGCTGAACACATGAGTAACTGCCTTTTGCAGGCACAGAGTGGGAGGTCAAATTATTAATTCTGTTTGTAATCTTCTTATAAAAGATAGACAAAAGTATGATTTCCATGAATGCATCTTACTGAATCAATCAGTTATGATACAGTCAAAATATCTTATATACACACATACATATGCACATACATGTATACATACATTCATAACACACTCACAAACTCAGGTTTATGAACATTTTCATAGACCTTTTGTTAAAGAATTGAAATTAAGTTTAAAAGACTTAGATTCATAGATTTAACATTGGCTTCTTCACTTGCCCAATGATTTCACTTGTCATAAATTGATCACTTATTAAAGGATAATAAAAATATTATCAACTTTTTCAATAAATTTATTCGCAAAATTAAGAAATACTAAAGGTAAAGCATTGAATTGTTTTTCGAATTTTATGATGGTTACATTTTCATATTACCCACAGACATTATACTGTTACCAAGCACAACAGATTATTCTTTTCATCTCAGTGAGAAACAGCTACCGTTCTTAACATCTTAATAGTTAACACACAAAACACTTGCTCCAAAAACTTTAAGCTCTTGGAATTTATATATCCATTCCCTGAAACCAGCAAGATCAGCAATGATAAATCAAATATTGAATAATATAAGAATAAGGGATAAGTTTAAATGTATCCAGTTGTTACAAGTTACTGTTGTTTATCACCAAGTTGGCTCTGATTGAGTAGACCTATGATGAAAGATATTCCAGACATAACTATCCTGATTATGTTCTTGATATAATGTCTCCTCAAGTTACATTATTCAATGTAGTCTTCTAATGATTCTTAAATAGTAGAATGTGAGCTGAAGGAAATTTGGGTGTTATTTCTAACAGATCAAGAAAACACATGGCAGCCCCCAGAATATTTAAAATCCTTCAAAGAACAAACTAGATATGTTATGAGGAAGAATAAGAAGGGAAGAAATATGATGATTTGTACAGAACCTTTTATATTACATTTTGCTAAGGCAAACCATTTTTCATTTCCTTAGATTCCTCAGTTCAGCTGCTAAAAAAAACCTTCTAACAAAATATCTGACACACACACGTGCTCACTACAGACTCCTTTCAGTTTTTCTTTATCAAAACTACACACAAGGCCTAAGGCTACAATAGACGACACTTACCCAGAACCATGTAGTTGGGGAACAAGCTTCTTGCCACACAGTCATGCCTATTTTGCATCTTAACATGAATGCATTAAGTGAAAAATAACCATGTTTGCATTTTCTGCCATCTTCCAGCTCTGTATTTTAAAAACAAATGGTATTGAAACAATCCTTTACTTGACAAACAGGTAGTAGTTACCAATAGGATGGTCATCTGGCAACAAAACAATACCTTAATAAATAAATATCCACTCCAACCCATGCTAGTATAGAAGAAGTATATGATAATATATGAAAATATTTGCTGCAAGAAAAAAACACTGCAATAAATCTTTTCTTGAAGTCACTAAAACAAATTACTTATTGATGGATATCTCTGATTACAAAGCTTCAGTGTATTATTTATCATTACTATTTTAAATCTATTTTCATATTACTATGGTTACAATTGTTTTCTTCAAGTTTCTACATCTGCATATTGATGACTCGGTTATTTATATTGTCATTGCTTAGCTCAATGTCAACATTTATCAAGCTCTCATATGCAAAGAGTATTTCATCAGTGACCATCTTATATATTCTCTTCCAGACTCATTCCACTTTATTTTAAGAAAATAAAGACATGATGGTGTGATATATAGCTAGGTTTTGTTGTGGGGAGTTGTTTTTTGTCGTCGTTGTCATCGTCGTCGCCGTCATCGTCATTGTCATCGTTTTCTTAGCAGGCTGAGATAGTCGATAGATCATTTGCTTTTACAACTGAAAGCACTTCATAAAAATGATACTAATATCCATATAGGTAAATTGCAGCAAGCAAAACTATGTGCTTTGGACAATGGTACAACACAGTATTGTTTAAACTTGCCAGTTTGTTGTTTGTAATCAAACATAAACACATAGCATGCAATTCTTTCATTCATTTATCACTTTACTAACTTCAGTCATAGGATTGCAGCCATACCTAAGTATTACTTTCAAGTGATAAATTGCTAATTCCACCATTTGAAAAATTTCAAAACTGAAATGCTAATTTCAATCTGATGATTATTATATTATTGATTGATTTATCAAATGTCTAAAAGAGGAAAATCATTTTTCTACAATGGTATATACTGACACATATACACATGCAAAAACAAAACACACATACAATGTGTTTATATGGTGTGTGTGTGTGTGCGTGTGTATTTATGCATGTTTTCCTTCCTTCCTCCCTTCCTTCTTTCAACTCCCAGTGAAGGTGTAGGAATGCATTTTAAACCTTGCAGAAAACATCACTTTCACAGATTGACCACATTTGATTTACTACAAAGAGAGTGTATGTGAGCTAAAAATTACTGATTCAATAAGAGTGAAAGGTAAGTTCAGTTTCGATGAGTTCTGCAGTCAGAGAGTAGAGAACTGGAAGGAATCTAGCTAAACAGTCTCTCCAACACACTATCTATAGACTCTCTTAATTCACATATATATGTGTGTGTGTATCCACACACACACATATACAGAAAACATACACATATACACACAGACTCATATATATCCATCCTTCCAATAAATGCCCTGCTCAATATGTAGGAAGGGTGTGATCAAAAATTTCATTCAGTGTACCCTATGCAAGCTATGGACACACAAATGGTATAGTGGAATTGTAAGAAGATTAACAGAGGAAGTAGTGTTTGCATGTGGGCGATGTATAAGAGCCATTAAGCCCACATACACATAGGAAACTTATTTCCTCAAGTGTCCCCAATGGTTCTCTTGAAGTTGTAGATAATTCTTGCTACCTAAGTGACCTAATTAGCATTGATGGTGGTTGTACAGAAAGTGTAATTTCTAAAATACAAATAGGCTGGAGCAAGCTCAGATCTTTTACTTGTTGGCAACCAAAGGTTTCTCTCTCTGATAGAAGGGAAGATTGTATGATGTGTGTGTATGAACTGCACTGCAACATAAGCCCTGAATTTAGAGGACATGCAAAGGCTGGAGAGGGATGAAGGAACTGATAGGTTCCATTGGATGTGTGACGTCAGTGGGCTTGTGAGATGGAGTACTGGTCTAGAGAGAGAAGTTGGACATAAGAGGATTAGGTGCAGTGTACTAGACAGAAAAGACAGGTCATGTAATGTAGATAGATGGTGACAGTTGCATAAAAAAGTGCTGATCATGTAAAGTGGGGGGAATTTGTGAAAAAGGAAAACCCAGAAAGACATGGGATGAAATATTAAAGATTAATTTTTAAATACTGAATCTTAAGAAGCCAATGACATGTACCTGAGATATGTGGCACATTGCTATAATCATGAAGGCCCACCTGTCTCAATACAATTGAGATCCTAAAACCAAGGTGCCACATAAAAAGCATTGGTGCAAGTGCTGATGCCATTTAAAAAGCTCTGATGATGTTGCAGTGTAATAAGAAATTATGAAGGTATCATATAAAAAGCACCCAGTATCCTTTGTAAAGTGGTTATTAGGAAGATGTCTGGCTGTAGAAATCAAGTCAAAACAGACTATAGAACAGACTAAGCTAGTTACTATTATGTTATCTAGTCCTTGCCAGCATCACAGTAATCTCTTGATTATCACTGGTGTAACGTTCGAAAACCTCTCACCTAAATATATA
>JACXVO010000833.1:3329963-3340748 GCA_015501135.1 Hapalochlaena maculosa
GTGTGTGTGTGTGTGTGTGTGTGTGTGTTTGTGTGTGTGTGTTGAAAAAAGTAATGATGGTCTATACAAGTAAATTCATATTTAAAACAATATGAAAGTATTTTTTGAGAACCTTATCATAAAATCATAATCTTCATCATAATGTCTATTGTCCACGCTGGCATGGGTTGGATGGTTTGACCAGGGCTGGCAAACTGGGAGGCTGCACTAAACCCCATTCACATTTGGCAATGTTTCTACAGCTGGATGCCCTTCCCAACACCAACCACTCTGAGAGTGCAATGGATTTTTTCATGTGCCACTTGCACAATACCACTTATGTGACACTAGTATCTACCATTACTATGATTTCACTTGGCTTGATGGGTCTTCTTCTCAAGCACAGAATATTGCCAAAGGTCAACTTTTAACAAAAGATGCTACCAGTTTCAATTTATTATCATCATCATAATCATCTAATATCTATCTATTTTTCCATGTTGGCATGGGTTGGACATGGCAAGTCAGAGAAGTGCACCAATTTCCAATTGTCTGTTTTGACATGATTTCTATAGCTGGTTGCTTTTCCTAATACCAACCACTATGAAAGTGTAATGGGTGCTTTTTATGTGGTAACAATATAATCAGGCAAAAAGAGACAAGGCAGTGAAGTGAATTAAATTAATCCTTCATAGTGTGGTGATGACGATTAATGATGCTGTGACGACGTCTATGGTGATGATGACAACATCAATGGTGATGAAGACAACGATGGAGGCAATAGCTATGATGATGATGATAAAGACAACACCAGCAGTGACAAGGAAGATGCCAATGGTGATGATGATGCTGAAAACGATGAATACAATGATGACAATGATGATGACAACAATGCTGATGACGATGATGATACTAATGATGACAATGACAACATCAGTGGTGACAATGATGAAGATGATGATAACGAAGATGACAACAAGGATAATGATGATGACAATGATGATGATGATGATGATGATGACGATGATGATGACAAAAATAACACCAGTAGTGACAATGAGAATACCAACAATGATGAATATGATAATGACGACGACAACACCAGTGGTGACAATGAGCATGCCAATGATGCTGATGATGATGACAATACGAAAAACAACGAGGCTGATGATGATTACGATGACAATAGGTGACTTACAGATAAGACTGGAAGAATGAGCCCTGAGACTTGGCTCGGTCCAGAGACTGGATCATTCGGTCCTTACTATTTTTGTGTTTGGCAAGCAGCAACACTCCACTGTAAAACCTGTGAGCAAGAGAGAGAGAAAGAAACCAGAATGGTTGTTTGCTATAAACAGTGTACACAGCAGTGGAAGGAATGTGGTATGAGCAGTAGTAGTTTCAGTACAAGGGAAATGATGTCACTTTAAAGGTGTTAGTGTGTAGATCGAGAAGTGTGATTACTTTACTGGGGTTTAGCAGAGGAGTAGAGGTGGTGGTTTTTGTAGAACCACTTGGAGAGTACAAGCGATAGTAGAGGTGGTGCTAGAAGAACAATATCACTTGACAGGTGTTCATGTTTACTGTTGTAGTGCTGGTGGCATGTTCGTTGTGGTGGTAGTAGTAGTAGTACTGGTATTAGAGTGTTGACTGTTGTAGTGTAGGTAATAGTGATACTGTATTAGTGGTGAAAGAGAATTCACTGTGGTCGTATATGTGATAGTGGTTGCAGTGGTATCACTTTAAAGGTGTCAGTATGCTTACTGTAGTAGTATGGATTGTGGTGTCACACTATACTAGTGCAAGTGAGTTTACTGTGATTGTATAGAAGACAGTAGTAGTGGTGACCCTCTGCTATTATTACTGTATTATACTTTATCCACTAAGTCAGTAGCTTCTAATTAAGATCTTCCAACATCCTTAGAACATTCCAGAAATTTTCCTTTTACTGATCCATTCGAGTGTGGTCGATGCCAGTGCCAGCTGAGCAGTACCTGTGCTGGTGGTGACATGTAAAAAGTGCTATTTGAGTGTGGTCAACGATGGTGCCAGCTGACTGACTTCCATGCAGTGGTATGAATAAAGCATCTGCTACATTCTCAGAGAATTTGGTATTAGGAAGGGCATCTTGCCATACAAACCATGCCAAATCAGATCAGAACTTGGCATAGCCTTCCAGCCCTGGTCAAACTGTCCAACTCATGCTAGCTTAGAAAACAGAACACCCTCCTTCCCCCACCACTAATAGACCAGAAGTCACTTTCTATCCCTCTCTTTCCTTCCCCAGGCACTTCTGCACTCTCTCTTACCTTTTGCCACTCTCCCCACCTCTGTGGACATAATAGCCATGAGTAGAGTAATTTGGTAATGTGTGGGTGCAAGCTAAAGCTATAGATTGTAGTGCTTCCATGTCTGTCATTCACCTGCACATGCAAACTTTGTCATTCTTCTTCTTTTCAGGTTCCATTCTCCTCCTCCTCACTTTCAGTCATCACCTCACATACAAACCAGTCTTCAGAGTTGGCACCCTAAATGTTGGTACGCTGAAAAGTAGATCCTGTGAGATTGTTGAGATGCTTGTGAAGAGGTGTGATGATGTATGTTGCATTCAGGAAGTTAGGTGACAAGGCTCATCAGCCAGATTCCTCACTGGCAAAGCACATAGATATAAGATCTTCTGGATAGGCAATCAGAAAGGGTTTGATGGTGTAGGAATACACCTTGCAGAGAAGTGGATAGATAAGGTCTTAGAGGTAGTCAGGGTATGTGATAGGTTTCTCAAACTCAGGCTAATGCTGCAGGGTTGTGTAGTCACAATTATTTCGGTATATGCCCCACATGCTGGCCTACCACATGAGCAGAAAGATCGCGTCTACCACATGCTCTTGAAGACCACAGCAAAGACAGATTCCAATGACTACTTCATTGTAACCAGGGACTTCAATGGACTTGTTGGAAGGCAGCCCAGTATCTTAAATGGAGTCCATGGCAAACCTGGTGTTGGCAACCGAAATGAGGAGGGTATCCGACTACTAGAGTTTTGTGATGTGAACAAGCTACTGATTTTCAACACAAACTTCAGGAAACCAGCTATATATAGAGGGAAACTGGGGATTTCTATGCGCCAGCCTAAGTACCACAGACCAGGTCTATGGCTGGAGCAAGATCCCATCACATCCCAAGGTGACATGGTGGTGGAATGACAAGGTAGACAGGGCCATTAGAGCAAAGAGGGATGTCTGGAAGGCCTGGGTGAATGGGGGCAGCAAGGATGTGTATCTGTGGGCTAGAAGAGCAGCTAAAAGACAGATTTATTTACCTAAAGGGGAGAATAAAAAGAAGAAATTTGCCTGGGTCCAGTGCTATGAGGACTACAGACATGAGGTCTTTAGGATAACAAGGTAGTGTGTGACAGACAATATTGATGTCATGGGAGAGAAATGTGTCCGAATGGATGGTGGCTCACTAGCTTTTAGTAATTCAGCCAAGGAGGGGACCTAGAAAGTCTACTATGAAAGACTGCTAAATGAGGAGAATGAATGGGACAAGGAGAGTCTCCCAAAGTTTCCCCCGTGGAGGGACCTGCCATCCAAGTGAGTAATACCATCATATGTAAAGTAATTAAAGACATGAATAATAGGAAGGCAGCTGGATCCTCAGGTATTACAGCTGAAATCCTTAAAATCTCAGGCGATGTGGACCATAACTTGGTCAATAAGATTATGAATCAAGTGATTCACAATGGATCCATACCTGATGACTGGTGTAGCAGCACCATAGTTAACTGCTACATAAGTAAGTAGGATACCTTAGACAGAAATAACTACAGAAGTATCAAATTACTGGTCCAAGTAATGAAAGTTACAGAGAGGGTGATTGCTAGACTAATTAAAGAGAGACTCTGGCTAGATGAGATGCAATTTGGCTTTGTGCCTGGGAGAAACAACTGATGCTATATTCCTAGACTTTGTATGTGGTAGATGTGCAGGAACAATAGCATCAGGCAATGATCGCATTCCCTGCCAGGAGCACAGGAGTTTAGAAGGAGTTGATAGCTTCTGTTATCTTGGTGACAAGATCAGCAGTGGAGGTGGGTGCTCCAAGAGTATAGCGGAGAGAATAAGAATAGGCCGGGCAAAGTTCAGAGAGCTCCTTCCCCTGTTAGCATCTAAGGAACTCTCCCTCAGAGTGAAAGGTAGACTGTATGATGCCTGTATACGTATGGCCATGTTCTATAGTTGTGAGGCATGGACTGTGACTGCCAAAGACATGCGCAGACTAGAGAGGAATGAAAGCAGTATGCTTCAATGAATGTGCAACGTCCATACATATGGTCAGCAGGGTGCCAGTTCCTTGAAAGAAAAGCTATGTATAAAAGGCATTGGATGTAGTGTGCAAGAAAGATGATTACTCTGGTATGGCTATGTGATATGTCCGGATGAGAGTAGCCGTGTAAAGAAGTACCAATCTCAAATTGTATCAGTGACACATAAAATCACCAAACAGGGTTGAGGCAATCAGAGGGGCCATGCAAGTGGCTCCTGAGTCAGTGACACATAAAATCACCAAAACCCTTGTGTCACATGAATGGCAAATGTGTAGCTGGCACATAAAATCACCCCCACTCTCTGAGTAGTTGGCCTTAGGAAGAGCATCCAGCTATAGAAACAAAGCCAAACCAGACTGGAACCCAGTGCAGTTACCAGGCCTGCCAGTACTGGTCAAAACATCTAACCCATGCTTGCATGGATAACAGATGCTAAAGGATGATGATGATGATGATAATATACATATCATCATCATTTAATGTCTGTTTTCCATGCTGGCATGGGTTGGACAGTTTGACTGATGTCTGGAGAGCCAGTGGCTGCATCAAGCTCCAGTCTGGTCTGGCTGTGTTTCTACAGCTGGATGCTCTTCCTAATGCCAACCACAAGTTGACCTCAGCATTTATTCTTTGTAAGCCCAGTACTTGTTTTAACAGTCTATTTGCTGAACCACTAAGTGAAGGCAACATAAACACACCAGCATTATTTGTCAAATACAAACATACACATATATACATATATATACACACAAACACACACATCATCATCATCATCATCATTTAGCGTCCATTGTCCATGCAAGCATGGGTTAGACGTTTTCGACTGGGGCCAGCTGGCTGGGTGGCCACAACCAGCCCCTGTCTGGTTTGGCACAGTTTCTACAGCTGGATGTCCTTCCTAACGCCAACCACTCCGAGATATATATACAACAGGCATCTTCCAGTTTTCGTCTATGAAGTTCACTCACAAGGCTTTGGCCAGTCTGAGGTTATATAGTAGAAGACATTTACCTAAAGTGCCACACAGTAGGACTGAACCAGGAACCATGTGATTGGTAAGCAAGCTACTTACCACACAGTCACTTCTGCACCTGTTGAGGCACATAAAATATCAATGTGGGATACCCAAGGAAAACGGAAAGTTGAAAAAACATTTTGTGGGAAGTTCTAAAAAGTACTAATCAAAGAGAGAAAACCTTATTGCTTACATTTTGATTGAGTGGACAATAGTGAGAGCAGGAGATTTGAAATGTTTTCTTAGAAGAGGCATTATGTCAACCAGACAGAGGTTGGGACCAGGTTCCAAATCGGCAAATATTGGGAGACAATAACCTTTCTCGTCTTCATGTTCACGAATTGTCTGACCTGTAAATAATACAATGAACAACATGTTGAGACCAGCCTGGGATCTTAGATAAATTCAATGAAGAAATGAAAAGCTGAGAGAGGGAGAGAAAGACAGACAGAGACAGACTGGCACACACACAAAGAGACAGACAGGCACACAGAGAAAGACACACATACACACAGAATATAGTCACACTCTCCTAAACAGGAAAAAATATCTGAATTGAACCGATTTCAGAAAGGAGATGAAAACAAAATTTAAATGGTTTTTAACATCAACAGTATCAACACAACCACCATAATCATCATCATCATCATCACTATCCTCATCACCACCACCATAATCATCATCATCAAAACCCTCACCATCATCTCTTCTTTGTATAGAAATATGAGTTGGATAGTTTTGTAACTTCGCATATCTCTGCTCTACCATGTTCTTTATCAGAAATTCTGCAAGTTCTTAAAACTCTTTAGGAAGTTTTATTTAGGAAGCACACATCACCGTTTCTCATACCATTAACTTTCATCAACCTTTACCTCTCCACCATTTAACCATTTAACCATAATTTCCTTGCTTTAATCCTACATCAACATCTTCCACTTGACCTGTGGTCACTTTCAGCACATATTTGCAATATCATGATTCTCTGAGCACAGAATGTTAAGTTTCAACATCTACGGACTGTCATGATAGAAGCCAACCATCTGCAGCAACAAGGCCTAAAATTATGGTGGAGTGAGTAAGGAGTGGTTGGGTGGTAAGAAGCTTGCTTCCCAGCCACATGGTTCTGGGTTCAGTCTCACTGCATGGTACCTTCAGTAAATGTCTTCTATTTTAGCCAACCAAAGCTTGTGAGTGGATTTGATAGAAGGAAACTGAAAGAAGCCTGTCAATATATATGAAGGGGTTTGTGAGATTTTGTAGGTGTTTGTCATCCCACTACCACCACCACCCACTGCTTGACAACTGGTATTGGTGTGTTTACATCTTTGTGACTCAGCAGTTTGGCAAAAGATACTGACAGAATAAATTATATTGTGACTCACATCCACATCTGTGCCCGTTTAGCATTTTAGTATTCCTTATATTAAATACATGAACGCTAGCTTAGCTTTTGTTTTGTGTTTGACAATTGGAAAGATAAAAATCTTGCCAAAACTGACCTCACCTGTGCTTGTACCATGTAAAAAGCACTAAATCCATCCACTCTGCTGATTGGATGGTGTTAGAAAGGGCATGCAGCTATAAAAATCCTGCTAAAACAGTCACAGAACTCTAGCACAGGCATTGACCTGGCCAGCTTTTGGGGTACCATCCCACCAATGCTAGCATGGAACACAGGCATTAAATGACGATGATGATGAAGAGGAGGAGGAGGAGGTGAACCCTGAATAAATTCTCTCAGTAACATATTCTCTTAAAATATATTGAAACAAATAAATAGCAACTTACCAAATACTGTGACTCCGTTTGGTTTATTTATAGCAACGACATCATCTGACAAGAAGAATATAAGACAGGTTAGAAACGATGGGGGTGGTGGTGGTTGGTAGCAATGGTGGAGAACATGATTATGATGTTTGTGAAGGTGGTGGTGGTGGTTGTGGCGGTGGTGATCCTCAAATGCTAACCTTCTCATTTTCTCATTCCTCATGCATCTTCCTTGTACAAATGTGGGTTTTATGGATATTCAAAACGAGATAGAAACAGTTGAAACAGTCTGGTAGTGCAGGCCACGACAATGAACACAGTTTGCTTGGGGCTGTAGAGGTCATTAACATACAGTATGCTATGTGTGCTCACAGTGTGGTATGACCTGTCAAAGGCATGACCAGATTGGTATGGTCAGTCAAGATTGAGCTCAGAGAAGGTCAATGTGATATGGTCAAAGGTGAGAGCGACAAGGGTAGAATCAGTCAAGTTCATGGTCAATGGGTGGTAAGGTCTGCCAAAATGATTGTCAGTGTTACAAGGTCCATCAAGGTCATAAACAAAGTGTGATAACTGTTGCTGAAGCAGTGATGATGACGTCATAGCCCATGACAAGGTCATGGCCACATTGCAGAACAACTGGTCAAAATTAGCATTTGTTTCTCCTCCAGAGAACATGGTAGATAGAGACAATTGATGTTAATGTGGTTGATATCTATATTTAGCTGTTACACCACTAAGGATGACTTTGCCTTTCATCCTTTTATGGTCGATAGATTAAGTACCAGTTGCATACTGATCAATCTAATCAAATGGACCTCTACTTCTTGTCTATCCTTGTTTGTCCCCTCAATGGTTAGCACCTTGTGGGCAATAAAGAAATGAGAAACATTAGCACGCCAGGCAAAATGATTAGCAATATTTCATCTGTCTTTACGTTGTGAGTTCAAATTCCACTGAAGTCGACTTTGCCTTTGATCTTTTCAGGATCAATATATTTAGTACCAGTTGCATACTGAGGGTTGATCTGAGTGGTCCCTTCTCCCTTGTCTGTCATTGTTTGTCTCTTCTATATTTAGTTCCTTGTGGGAAATAAAAAAATAAATATTTATTTGCTACTGTTTAACTTCGTCCATTCCTGACCACAACATAGGCTGCAGATGAATCAGACGCACAGATCCAACAGCTTGGATATTCTATACAACCGTTTGTGGTGGTGTGCTGTGTATTGATCATGTTATGCTTTGGATTGTTGTTCTTGTGCCAGTGCCACAACAAAGCGCATGTGTGGTGGCACATTAAAAGCATCCAACACACACAGAGTAAAGAAAGAGAAGAGGCTGGTCGTAGAAACTAAGCCAGACCTGACTGGAACCTGATACAGCTCTCTTGCTGGCCAGTTCCTGTTAAACACTCCCAGATGATGGTGATGGTAATGATGATGATGATGATGATGATGATAGTGGTAATAATAATGGTGATGATTGTGTGTGTGTGTGTGTGTGTGTGTGAGTGTATTGATCCATTTTCGCCATACTCTGGCTTATAGGGCCGATTTCCCGGTTCCATGGCGTATAGGTTTACCACCTTGACGGGACGCAAGTCCATCGCAAGTGAGCTGCTAGACGCAGCAAGAAGGAGAGGAATGAGAGAAAGTTGTGGCAGAAGCGTACAGCAGGGTTCGCCGTCACCCCCTCTCCACCCCCACACTTCGTCAAAAGAAACAGTAGAAAAAAAACAGACACAAAATAACAATTAAAGGATTAAAATGATTCAAAAGGCAATGCCCCCAGCATGGCCGTAGCCCAATGACTGAAACAAATAAAAGGTACACACCCTAGGAAATGACCGTACGAAACATGTATACAAAAGGGTACCAGAACCACACGTGGGTCACAAATACAAACCGTAAGCACAAAACGGAGAAAAACGTAAATATATTACCATCTTCATAAATAATATGATCCAAGATATTTTTCATAAATCGAGTCACTTTGCGCGAGCTGAAGTCTTTTTTACTTTCAGAGCGTAATGAACTGTTATATCTGCAGAAAGAATTACATGCAAGGTCAGGTGTTTGGTAAATTTTTGTACCAACGTTGATGTCGTGAGAAAGCCAAAGACAAGCAGCAATTTCTCTCGTGTGAATCCATCTCTTCTGTGCTATACTACAGAAGTGTGTTTTTGCGGGATAGTGAGGAGGAGGAAATAATGTTTTTAGGAGACGATAGCTGCACTTAGTGAAATGACGTGGGTTCAATACTGGAGATAACATCGGACAAATTGATGCCTAGGGAACGGTTAAAAGGAAACGCTTGTCTTTCATTCCGGTTTACATGTAGAGTTACCTCCCATGTCAGTAAAGAGAAGGGAGATAATTGAAAATACATTTATGTAAACAGGTGAACAGGGATGGATTGAAATTATGCAAAATCGTTAAGCACAAGGCGGTGAGCTGGCAAAAGTGTTAGCACGTCGGACGAAATGTTTGGCGATATTTCGTCTGTCGCTACGTTCTGAGTTCAAATTCCACCGAGATCGACTTAGCCTTTCATTATTTTGGGGTCGATAAATTAAGTACCAGTCATACACTGGATGATTCTAATCGACTTGTCCGACCAAATTGTCTGTCTTTGTTCGCCCTCTCTATGTTAGCCCCTTATGAACAATAAAGAAATAAGAATTGTTAGCAGGTCGGACGAAACGTTTAATGATATTCCGTCTGTCGCTACGATCTGAGTTCAAATTCTGTTGAAGTTGACCTAGCCTTTCATCCTTTCGGCGTCGATAATTTTAAGTGCCAGCCGTGTACAAAGGTTGATCTAATCGACTGACCCGGCGACCTTGTCTATCCTTGTTTGTCCTCTCTATGTTTAGCCCCATATGGGCAATAAAGAAATTAGAAACGTTAGCACTCCGGGCGAAATACTTAGCGGTAATTCGTCTGTCGTAACGTTCTAAGTTCAAATTCAATTTGCATTTCAACCTTTCGAGGTCAATAAATTAAGTACCAGCTAAGTACTGAGGTCGATCTAATTGGCAGGCTACCTCCTCCTTGCCTGTCCTTGTTTGTCCCCTTTATGTTTAGCCTCTTATGGTCAATAAAGAAATTAAAAACGTTAGCATGCCGGGTGAAATGCCTAGCGGTATTTCCGTTATCTTTATATTCTGAGTTTAGATTCCGCCGTGGTTGGCTTTGCCTTTCATCCTTTCGATGATGGTCAATTAGGTACCAGTTGTATACTGAGTTGATCTAATCGACTGATCTAATTACCCGCAAAACTTTAGAGCCTCGTGCCTGAAGTAGAAAAAAAAAATGAAATTAATCACAAGAGGATAAATACTGATGAACGTTTCTTCTGTTTTTTTTTGGTTTTTTTTTAATGTTCCGAGTTCAAATTTCGATATAGACGACTTTGCCTTTCATTCTTTCTAGTTCGATAAAAATTAGTACCAGCAGGTCGATTTACCCCATACATCCTAAAATTACTAGTCTTTTGTCAAAATCTGAAAATTCGAAAAGGTCGAGGTAGTAAAATCGTTAACGCGGCGGTCAAAATACTTGGTGACATTCTTTTCTGGTTCATTAGGTTCTAAGTTCAGATTCCGCCAAGGCTCTCTTTGATTTTCCAATAGCGTACCTAACGAGGGTCTATTTCGGCCGGCACTTTTAATGTGTGCTTTTTTTTTTTTTCTT
>JACXVO010000899.1:3546230-3556924 GCA_015501135.1 Hapalochlaena maculosa
ATCATGAGCGTGCGAAGCTTGAACGGAAGATCACATGACTCAGGCATGGTCTCTACTACGTCTGCACAAAAGGGTCATGTGATATGTAAATCAATTGTAGACGAATGCACCAAGTCTGCTAGATCACGTGATTCAGACGTGGGCGGAGTGCTACAATGCTGAAGAGTTACACATGGTATGATTTGGCATGGCTATTTTAGCTTTGGCCCTCCTAACATCAACCACTCCAAAAGTGTGATAGTCTCTATTACGTGCCTCTGGCATGGATGTCGTTTACATGACACTCATATCTTCCATGATTGTAATTCTATTTGGCTTGACTGGTCATCTCAACATTATATATTGCCAAATGTCTTGATCATTTGTTATTGTCTATGTGAAACCGAACGAACACTCAAAACATGCTTTTACTCTCTTGTAGTTTCAGCCACACCACGTCTGTGAGGCACATTTCTAAAAAGGTGCTTTTTACATGTCACTGGCAAAGGTGCTGATTACATGACACTATCATTGACCACAGTTACAATCTCACTTCGCATTATGGATCTTCACTAGCCCTGAATATTGCCAAAAGTCTCAGTTACTAGTCATTACCTCTGTGAGACTCAAGCTTCACCAACTCATCCCATCTCTTCCTGGGTCTACCTCTACCATAAATTCCCTCCACAATTAGAAATTGGCACTTCTTTACACAGCTATTTTCGTCCATATGCATCACAATATCATAATAGGACAGTTAACTTTCTTACATACCACATCTGATGTCTCTTATGTCCAACTTTCTTTCAACTGTCATACATCCACACTGACATTGCACATCCAACAAAGTATGCTGGCTCCATTTCTTTCAAGCCAATGCATGTTTTTGGCTGTTCCAGCTCATGCTTCACTGCTGTGTAACATAACTGTTCACACAGGTATCATATAATCTGCCTGTCACTCTGAGGGATAGACCCTTTGTTACCAACAAAGGTAGGAACTCTGAACTTTGCTCAGCCAATTCTGATTCTAGTAGATACACTCTTGGAGCATCTACCTCTGTTACTAACTTCAATTACTTCTAGTTTTCTTCACCAGCATTTTATAGAGTTTATTTTCGCTACATTTTTTGGTGTTAATTGTACCTGTGAACCTTCCACACACAAAACTATATTTCCTGTTAACTTTCCACTGATATTGCTGCACATTTTATTTGTCCATAGCCTACTTCAGTACACCTTATGGAGTTTCTACTTATGCCTTTTCTACAGATCAAGCAGGGCCATCTACTTGAAGAGATTTGTGATCTGTCTGCTCTCCTTTTGTTTCTACTAGACTAACTTTAAGGCTCTTTAATTCTAGACCTTGCTTCCACACCTGAAATATTTTCTTTAATTTTGTTAGTAATTCAGCTATAAGAACAAGGTCATTAGCATAGAGGAGCTTTTAAGAGCAGCTTGTCTTAAATACCTGTTATTGCCTCGAGGGCTATGATGTACTAAAGAGGACTGAGGACTGATTCTTGGTGAACCCTTACTTGTACCTTGAATTCTTTGCTATATTTGTTGCCAACTTTCACCTTACTCGTAACATCCCTGTAGATGGCTTATACAGCTTTCATCCATCCCTTATTTACACATTGACCACCACTTAAGGGAGTGGGAAACTCTGTAAAGAGCATTCTCTATATCAACAGAGGTTTGTGTTTGGCTAGATATATATCCTGCAGTTACCTAAGTAGGAATATAGTATCAGTAGTATTCCTGTTTGTTACAAATCCGAACTGCATCTCATCTACACTAACTCTCTCCTTAATTAATCGAGCTATGACCCTTACTGAGACTTTCATCACTTGGTCCATCAGTTTGATACTTGTGTAAATATTTTTATCTAAGGTGTCACCTTTGCTTTTGCAGCAGTTGTCTATGATGCTGCTACACCAATTGTTGATTATGACTCCCTTATGGACAACCAGATAAACTATATAGACGACTAGGCTATATTCTACTCTGTCAAAGATTTTAAGCATCTCAGCAGAGATTCTTGATGGACCAGGAGCTTTCCCTGTCTTTATATCCTTAATTGCTTTATCCATTATGCTACTGTTGGTTTGGATAGCTGATCCCTCTGCTGGGTCAACATTTGACAGACTCCCCTTCTCCCATTTATTCTCCACAGTTAGCAGGCATTCATAATAGCATTTCCAAGCCTCTTTCTTTGCAGAATCATTAAATGCAATTACACAATCACCCATATGGATACATTTCTCTCCTCTAACATCACAATTTTTCACACACTGTCTTGCAATCAGAAACATTTCAAGTCTTTGGTCCTCACATTATTGAACATAAACAAACTTCTTTTCTGTTTTTCTCCTGTCTAGACATACCTGTCTCTTAGCTTCCCTTGTGGTTATCTGATACAGTTCTCTGCTATCCCACACTCTTTCAGTCCTTGTAGATGTTTCTTTGCTCTAATAAGCCTTGTCTACAGCATTATTCCACTACCTCATCACCCTAAGTCTGGATGGATTTTGCACCAGCTGCAGATTTGGTCCCTTGCACTCAGCAAGCTATCCCACCAGAAATCCCAGTTGCCCACTATGTTACAAGTCTGTAGTTCCTCCTCCCTCCCATCAAATTTCTCATTTACAGTGTCCCTAAATCTTTGACCATATAAAGGATCCTTGAGTTCCTAAATTCTTCTTTTCCAGATTGATTTGCTTCTTGGCATCCTTCTAGCCTGACGACTAAAGTCACTAATAACTAGTCTTCAAGCTGGAGGGTACATTCTCCACCAGGGAAGGTCTTTGTATTTATGAGCAACCATGCATCTTATTGTCTGGTGAGAATATAATCAATCTGATTTGCATAGTTTCCTGATTAGTAGGTTATCAGGTAGCTGGCTAGCTTCTTGAAGTGTTGCTGTTGCAGATCAGTAGGTTATTTGCATCACAGAATTCCAGTAATGTTGTCCGCGCTTCATTTTGGGAACCGATTTCATAAGCCCCATGTACACCACAGAAGATAACAGGTTGCTGCCTGATATATTCATTGAAATCCTCAGCTTGCAGAATATCATAAAAGCAGCCCTTTTGTTTTGTTGATAGACTCACTTGGTTGGGCATAGGCAGAGATAATTGTTGCTATATTATTCTGCAAAACTAACCTGCATTTAAGTACTCTACTGCACACTCTGACTATCATTATGGCCTTACACACCCATTTCACTGCAAGAAATATGCCCGCACCACCTACTCTGTTACTCTTTCCTTTCTACCTTACCTCTTGAATGCAACATACACCAACACACCTCAATTATTATTTTATTGTTTTTGTTAATGATTAACTATATGGTTGTTTTTATTAAATATAATTATAGTCTATATTAGTTTTTAAAATAATGAATAGTGCTTAATCATTGTTTATTTTAATTAATTCTTGAATTATATTATATTTAAATATGTTGACTATTGTAATGAATTAAGATAATTTCAAGATTAATTTAGTGTATGTGTATATTTACAATATTAGGTTTTAATAGACTCTAAGGATATCTCCCAGACATTTGAGAGAATCTATTATCTATATATTCCTAATGTTTATTGTACATGCACATCTATCATAAACAATGACCACTTTCTCTGTTAACCTTCCTTTGATACAGCTACACTTCTTATGTGTTCATAGCTTAGATTAGGTACATTGTATAGAGTTTCTACCAGCACCTTTTCTTTGTATTGAGTAGGACCACCTCCCTGAAGGAATCAGTGATTTATCTGTTTTGCTATTTGTTCCGAGTGTGTGTGTGTGTGTGTGTGTGTGTGTGTGTGTGTGTGTGTGTGTGTGTGTGTGTGTGTGTGTGTGTGTGTGTGTGAGGCTTCTTACAGCTTCTCTCTACCAAATTCACTCACTAGGCTTTTGGCTTAGGGATATAGCAGAAGACGTGTGTCCAAAGTGCTGTGTTGTGGAATCAGTCCCACAGCCATGTGATTGAAAAGCAAACTAAAGTGTATAAACTGTCTGTGTGTAAGAATTAGATTTTATTTAGCTTCTTGGTTCTTAGAAGTATAAGAAATGAATATTTAGTTTTATCCCTATCATGTTCATACAAAGTTTGCAGAAATTATTATTTTCAATCATTTTGTGAAATTTTTCTTTTTGGCTATGCCGTAAGTAGCTTGCTTACCAACCTCATGGTTCCAGGTTCAATCGTACTGTGTGGCACCTTGGACAAGTGTCTTCTATTATAGCCTCAGGCCAACAAAATCCTTCTGAGCGGATTTGGTAGATGGAAACTGGAAGAAGCCTGTCATATATAATGTGTGTGTGAGTGTGTTTATGTATCTGTGTTTTCCCCCACCCCACCCCACTCGACTATCACTTGACAACTGATGTTGGTGTGTTTGCCTCCCAGTCAACTAGTGGTTTGGCAAAAGAGACTGATAAAATAAGTGCTAGGCGTACAAAGAATAAGTCCTGGGGTCGATTTGTTCATGTAAAGGTGGTGCTCCAGCATGTCTGCATTCAAAACATGTAAAAGAGTAAAGAGTAAACAGTAGAGAAGAAAATCCTACTATATATGTGAAGTCGGGTCTTTCATCCATTGCTACTCTAAGTACCAATGAAAATTTCAGGTTCAAATTAATATATAGACTGTATCCTAAATACTGAGGTCTTTTTTGACCTGTTTGTCCACCATTTCATTAGAAATATGTTTGTGTTACATTGTGGAGTACTTTTGTTTTTAATATCATTTACTTAATAAGTAACAAAACGGTTATCAACATCATAACTTTGTAAAACATGTATTTTGTTTCTAAATTTCAGATCAAAATATTTATAAAAACAATGATAATTCTACATCAAAAGATTCTAGTGAAGAAACACCAGTGAAACATGTATAGTTAAACTGCTATTGAAGTGACATATCTACCTTTCTCAATATATATATACAGAATCACTATACAATATACAAGTAGCATTGATATACACTCTGCTTATTAATTCCACTATCTCAGTATATTCTGCAAAAACATGCCTATAAATTAGCCATGATGTTAATTTAATTACTAAAATTATATTGTATTGATCAATAAATTATTATTAGATATAGTCAATTTGGAGCTTACTTTAAACTTTACTCCACATTATATGGATAATGTAAGGAGTAGAGAACCAAAAATAATTTCTCACAACTAAAGAAAAACATTTCAATGAAAATTACAGAAGTATTTTTCTGAGATTTAAGTAGAAATGTATTCAAAATTTTATCTAGTTATCAATATTAACAAGGCTTATGATTAAGGGATGAATGTCACACCCTCTCCCAATAAATCAGTATTAAAGGAACAACATCATTGGTCCTCTGTTTAGGTCATTCAACCAATCAGATTCTCTCTAAAACATAGAAAGAACTCCATTAAGAAAGCTAAGTATTCACATTATTGGAATTATTAAACCAGACAGTTATGTATAGATTTAGAATATTCTAGCTATATAAATACATATCTATATATATATATATGTAAATTATCATTGGTAACATTTGACAAACACCCTCATTAAGGACAAATACATACAAACATAGTAGTGCAGTAACACACGAACCCTCTCCTAGCAGCAAGCTATCTGCCTGACATGCTACATGACTCCATCAACATACAGCCATTGTCACACCGTTACAGCAGCACATACAATGGATCTTTCTACAACAATACATCTTTCTATTCTCACTGAATAACCAATGATATAATTATTGAAGAGGTAAGTTTCTATTTAATCTTTCACTATATCATTTTAAATTTTAATCCCTCACTGAATCTATAAACAATTGAATAATTATTTACATATTTTTCAGTAATATTGTCTGTATTGATAGTTGTTTTCTTTTTGTTTTTCTTTTTTGTTTTCTTCCTCTCCTTTCACAATTGGGTGATGTTGTATGAAACATTTATTATTTGGGTTAAAATTGTTTCAGGAAAACAATTTGAAAATAAATGAGTGAAAATAGTAGTAAAATAAAATAAAACTATAATTTGAAATAGAAAGTAAGCTTGTAAATTCCTTGTTTTGTTTTGCTCTGCTTGTTTGTCTCCTCTCATTTCTGGTTTTCACTCCATTGGCTTTAAAGTCTTTATCTCAAAAGGCTTTCATTTAAACTATTCTTCTCCTCAGTTGACATTGCTCTGGTGAATTCAACTGAAAGCAAGTACCAGCAGAAGCTGTGGGTTAATCTTGTATGAGATTAGCATCTGTTCAGGAATCATGTACTCTCAGTAACACCACGGAAACTGCGATAAAACCCAGCATAATTACTCTGTAGACTTGAGAGCAAGAGAGAGATTTAATTTAACTTTAACTTTGATATTTATACTTTTTTCCAATTGAATCAATATTATGTTTCTATAATATTTTTTACACATATGTAGACTGTTATTACTTATCTGATAAAGGTGTTGTTTTTTATCTATAGAAAATGTAACAGTTTGTCTTTACCATTAGTTTGCATTTGAAAGATGTGTTAAGAAAAAAATAGGCAGAAATATACCAGATTGTGTTCAAGTTTGATAATAGTTTGGATGTTGGTATGTTGGTCGTTGGTAATGATGAGGCACTGGTATGTTAGAGTTGTGTGTTGAAGATAATGGTGGACAGTTTAATTTTCATCACTGTCGGGAGTGAATAGTAATGATTGTGTCTTTAAAAGATTTAATATAAAGTAAAGAACCTGTCCTGTTGGATTATATTTCTAAATATCTTTTTACTATTGTGCAGGACAGATTATATATGAATTAATGCAGAGACAATTCAAAATAATAATTTTTATAATTATTTTAACAGTTTGATGTCATGATATTTATGATGCAGTTGTAGTCATCATATTAACATGGAAAGAATGAATACTCCATTGCAAGGCTAAAATCATACGTATGAATTTTTAAGATGTATGGGTATCTCCTTAACATGCACTTCAGTCTTTCCAAGGAAAAAGGTTATCATGTCTTTAAAAATTACCCAAATACCTGAGTAATAATGTTACAGAAATTTCTTATTACTATTTTTTGACAATCTAAAATTGGTTTATTGTGAAAGCAAAACATCTGAAACCAGTATTATTGGTAATGGGCACCCATGTCAGAGCCACATAAAATCACCAAACGTGGTTGGAGTGGTCTTTGATTCCATGCAATTGGCACCCGTGTCAGTGGCACATAAAATCACCAAACTTGGTCAAGGTAATCTTTGGTGCCATACAAGTGGTACATGTGTCGGTGACACATAAAATCACTAAACCCTTTGTGTCATACAAATGGCACACATGTAAGTAGCACATAAAAATAACCCCAATCTCAGAGTGGTTGATGTTAGGAAAGGCATCCAGCCATAGAAACCAAGCCAAACCAGACTGGGGCTCAGTGCTGCCACCCAACCTACCAGTCCAACCCATTCTTGCATGGACAACGGACATTAAATGATAATAATAATGATGATGAATTTTAAATCTTTTAACAGGTTTTAAACTTCCATTTTTAAAAATTTCTAGTATCATTAACATCTTGCAGATCAATTAAAAATGAGCAGTAATTAAGTTTTGACACCAGATGGATGGATGTTTGATGTCATAGTTTATTAGCTCCATAATCTCTTTTTAAATATATTTTGTCAAGTTTGGTAACAATATGGCTAGTTACAATTAGTTTGTACAAATATAGTTTTATTTTCATCACTGACATAATGGCTTCAAAAAAATTAGCAGCTATCCCAGATGTTATTTCTTTTCAAAATTAACCATTAACCCTTTTGTTACTGTATTTATTTTGAGATGCTCTGTATTTCTTTCAATTATTCTAACAATAACTAATAACAAAGAATTTAGTAAAATAACTTAGTTATCATTAAACAAGTATTAGGAACATAAATTGTGACTAATATTTAGTAGAAGAATTTAATTCAAAACTTATGAAAATAAGACATTTTTACCACAGAGGCAGAGCCAGTTTCAGCTGAGTTGGTATCAAAAGGTTTAAGTTAACAAACTTCAAATACAGAAGTAATATCTTTTAAATCTGAAACAACAAACAAATTTATGCCAGTAGATGTTTCAAATAATCTGGTGTGAAATCCTTCCTCAATGTACCTCAGCATACACCAGGGTTCCCCAGGCTTTTTGACTATGGAATTCTTCACCCACTCATCGACTCCCAGGATGTATAAGATGATAAATAATAATAATAATAATAATGATGACGACGACGACGACAATAATAACAATAATAATAATAATAATAATAATAATAATAATTAAGTAGATGTGTATTTATCAACTCCTTGAAGAGTCCCATTGACTACCAGGGGTCGATATTGACCACTTTGGTTATGCAGGATCAAATGGGATAACCTAAACATATTTATCACATTGTTTTATTATGATGCCTTTAAATATTTAGTTTAAGTAATGCCTGTGTCTCAACATTTGCATACGATTAGGCATATAGTTACAGTCTGCAAAACATTTTGCATTTGATTGATAAATTAGTAATTTTTATTGAATGTGTGTTTGTACAAAATTTGATGGCATTTTAATAGGAACTATGCTGCCAGATCACACTAGTTGATGTAATGAATTTCATTGTGAAAAATCAATTAATAAATAATATTTCTGCTGTGGAATTTTTTAAAGTGACTGTATATTTCCATTCTCTGTGTGCTAACACTAAGTTGAGTTTCCATCTGACTATTACATACAACCATCATCATCATTTGACATCTATTGCTTGTGCTGGCATGTGCTGGACAGTATTACCAGAACTGGCAAGCTGGTGAGCTGCATAAGGCTCATCTCATTTGGCATGGTTTCTACAGCTGGACACGCTTCCTAATGCCAACCACTTGCAAAATGTGCTGAGTGCTTCTATGTGCCACCAGCACAAGACTTTTGCAGGACAATCTTCTCCTGGTGGGAGTGGTCTTAACACTTCTATTGTGGAGTACAAGTCTTCTTGAGTACAGCAAGGCTCCAGGTATCTCAGTATTTTGTCATCCCATAAGCAAGGTTCAGCACCCTGAGGTCGTCCTTCTGTTGTTTGTCCCCTTTCCTTCTGGGCCTCCTTTTTCCATATGTTCCATCTATTTTGAAAGTTTGACACTTCTTTTTGGAGCTGTCAGCATCCATCCACATTGTATGACCAAACCAGCACAATCCCCTCTCTTGCACACTGCATCTAATTCCTCTTGTACCTAACTTCTCTTTCAATACACTGGCACTCTGTCGAACATGTATGTTTACATTACACATCCAACAGAGCATGTGGGCCTCTTTCCTTGCTAACTTTTGCAAGTCCTCTGCACCCAGGGCCCACATTTCACTGCCATGTAAAATTGCTATCCAAACAATGTTGGCTAAAATATATAAACTTTTATGTAAACTATAACTAAAATAAAACAGCAACAACTCACTTACAGTTACATGAATTTTGAAGGAAAGAACGGTCCCTTATTTTTTAACTTCTTTAAAAGTTCTTCCAGTATCAATGAAACATAATTCCTAACTTGAGATTATTCTTTATATTTTTGATCAAATACTGCAGTAGTTCTGCTTTTACTAATGATATAGTTTCTATAAGACAAATCGTTATTTTCTTGTCATTATTAATTCAAATAATGTAACACATACAATTGTGAGATAAATTATATTAAACACTGTTTCAAAATATATCTTTATTAACAAACATACTCTTTCAATTTTTTTGCCATTGTTATTTTGTGTGAATATGATTTCACATGTTAACAATAATAAAATAATGATAAATAATTGATATTATGTTACCTGTTATAACATGTATATATTAAATCTAATTTGATGCAATTATATCTCTTTTTAGGTTCAGTCCACCACATATCTACCAACACTTAACGAAAACCAACATAAAACAGTATGTTCCTGTCATTGTCTATTGTACTCTCAATGGTCCACTGTGTTCTGACCGTAGACCTTACCTACCATGTGGAAGAAGAGAGAAGTCCAGGAACATATGTAGCAGACATTGCTGCCGATTCTAAACTTTTGGATAATGTTAAACCATCTGACCAACATTTGATAACATTCAGTCAATTCAAACGAAAGGTGGCACAGTTATTTAATATCACCAAAACAGGTAAACTGTACACTGCTCAAACACTGGATGCAGAAGATCTCTGTACATTCAACAAGGAATGTTCTAGAACGGTTAAAGTTGTTGTCAATAAAGGAAGAAGTGTTACAAAAATATTGAAAATCAAAATTGTTATAGAAGACATCAATGATCATCACCCTGAGTTTCCCAAAAAGTTAATTTCTTTAAAATTCTCAGAAACAGATGGAAAAGGCACAAAACGGTCACTACCAAATGCTATGGACAAAGATGTAGGCTTTGAAAACTCATTAATACAATATAAATTAAAATCAAAAAATGGGGAACCATTCTCCCTGTTAGTTTCTAAACGAGCAGATGGAATTTCCTCTCTTAAAATTGTTTTGAAGGAATCATTAGATAGAGAAGTCAAACATACATATTTACTACAGGTCATAGCTAAAGATGGGGGGTCACCAGCAAAACAAGGTGTTTTAAATATAAATATCTCAGTAACAGATGAGAATGACAACCCACCAGTATTTTCTAAACCCTTGTATAATATATCCATACAAAGTGCACATCACAAATCTAAACCCATCAT
>JACXVO010000902.1:486147-498207 GCA_015501135.1 Hapalochlaena maculosa
ATATATATATATATATATGCATAAATATATCCAACAGGCTTCTTCTAGTTTCCGTCTACCAAATCCATTCTCTAGGCCTTGGTCGGCCGAGGCTATAGTAGAAGACACTTACTCAAGGTGCGACGCAGTGATACCGAACACGGAACCACGTAGTTGGTAAGCAAGCTACTTAGCACACAGCCACTTCTGCATTTTGATAATTTATAACAAAAGGAATACCGACTATTTCTAGAACAATTATTTTCAATAACTCATATGATAGAAATGTACCATTGAACAATAAATTACTATATAAATGCAGTTGTTAGTGGATTCAGGCAGTGTTTGCTAGTAGAGTGTAGGGCAGCTTGAGCAGATCCTTTAATTATTTTCCAAAGGGCTTCCTTACATGTGTACTTCTTGCCATTCTGGTGGATCTCATGTTTAACGATGCACCAGAAGTTCTCAAAAAGATTAAAATTTGGAGAAGAAACTAATCAGTTAATTAGAGTTCCCCTTTTGGATACAAATGAGGAGAGTTCCACTGCGGTTCTCTTAGGACGTCCCTAATAAATCACAGCATATGATGGCCTTAATCGTCAAATTTTCTGGCACTTTAAATGGACCAATCGTCCTGTCTACCATGATTCCAATTCAAAACATGACCCTACTCGTAACTTGCTGACAGCACAAACTCATGTGATCGGGATTTTCATAAAACACTCATCCCTTAGTCTAATCATCAGAGCCCTCCAGCGTGGCCCAGCACTCATCAGTGAACAAAATATGCTTGACATTGGTCTTCATATACATTCTACCACGTTCTAATCGAGCATTTTTAGTGTTTGGGAGTCAAAGGAAGTTTGCACGAAAATTACTTCTCTTAGGCAAAGATACCAATTACTTTATTCCTGGTTGTTTTAGAGACATTCTTAATGCCAGCGTCTGCTAATAAAGCTTTACTAGTAGTATATCCGGCGGGATTTTTAAGTAAGCTTCGATTGAGATGAGAAATGTCTCACGCTGTAACTGTTTGGCAATTGCCTGTATCATTTCTCTCATTCCGATACTTGGGGTGTGTAAATATCTAGGAATTGCTTTCATATGAATACATAGTTTCTTGGCCACTTCATCTGCAAACTTGCCTATAGCTATTTCTTTTACCATCTTGTTCCTCTCATATTCTGTAAGATATTTTACACACTCCATCTTTTGTAATCAATATTAGCTCTATTAACTTTGTTCACCAGAAAAACAATATTGTCGATTTATACGAAAACTGAAAAAAAAAAAAAAAAGAAACTGTATATACAAACATTTGTTTACAAACCAAAGGTAGTGTACTTTCGCTATTACACACAGGGGACTAAACATAGATGGGACAAATAGATTAAATTGATCCCAGTGCGTAACTAGTACTTATTTAATCGCTCCCGAAAGGGAATTCGAACTCAGAACGTAAGGACAGGTAAAATACCGCTATTTCAGCCAGCGAGCTATCAATTCGGCCAGCTCCCCGCCTTTTGGACAGTCATGTAAAAATTCTTCAAAATCTACCGGGTAGATATTTAGAATTCTTTTTTTTTTTAAACCAGCCATGGCCTAGGCGTATAATGGCCGAAACAAATCTAAGTTATCTAAGTTATTACCTCCGTTGGCAGTGTAATGTCGTACGAAATCCACATCTACACTTGGCCTATCGAAAACGATCATCATCGTGTGGGTACAAACTGTAGCTGATATCGAAAAAAGGAGAAATATGCTATATTAAATCTCTGAGAAAAATGTAAACAATAACGATACTATGGTATTATAGAGCACCACACTTGGCAAAATAAACTCAGAGAATTCAATGAGCCGTGTGGATAATTGAAACCCAATAAAATACATTAGATATTCATAAATGATATTCTTTAAATATTCTATCTCTGTGAAAATAAAGCTCTAATTATTTGGATCGGTTTCAATTATTACTGAAATTTCTTCGGTAGATATTTGTTTTTATATCCTTGTTATTTTCCTGCTGAACCGAATGCTGTGATACTGGGATTCTGTTTTTAATAGTTGCTATTATTCCAAGTATCGTTAACGTGTAATAACATATTTACATCAGTAATATATTCTTGGCAGCTTGTCCGATCAATATATCATTAAGGCATCAGCAGTGTTTTGTTTCGACGTTATACAATGGAATAATGGTTTCCTGTTTTGGCACTAGGTCAGCAGTGGCTAAGTTGATTAGTTCGATTCCGCTACTCAGCTAAAGAAACGCTAAGTCAATCTCGTCAGGATTTCAACTCAGAACATAGAGACGGACACAATGCTTCAAAGCATTTTTCACGGCATGCTAACGATTCTACCTTGGTATCATTACAGTGTAGTGAAGGTGGCGAGCTGTCTGCACTGTTAACACGCTAGGTGAACTACTTAGCGGTGTTTCGTTTGTCTTTATGCTCTGAGTTCAAATTCGGCCGTGGTCGACTTTGCTTTTATCCTTTTCCAAGTCGATAAATTAAGTACCAGTTGCGTCCTGGCGTAAAACCTAATTGACCCCCCCCCCACTCCTTAAAAATTTCGGTTCTTGTGCCTAGATTAGAAAAGATCATTATCTTGTCGTAAGGTGGCCAGCTCGCTAGCGTTCCAAGCAAAATATTTGGCGACATTATGCTCTGAGTTCAAATTCCACCGATGACGACTTTGCCTTTTATCTCTCTCCGGCCTATGAAATAAGTAACTATTATTCATCGGGGTCAATGTAACCGATTAATCTCCTCCACCGGCAACATTTTCACACTTTGTTTCTATAGTAGAATGGATCATGCATGCATCATATATACATACATGCATGCAAGTATGCATACATTTATGTTTATATAAATGCATGTAAAAGAGTTTATGGTTATATAAGTGTATACATATGCAGCACCCAACTTATATATGTTTGTGTGTGTGTGTGTGTGTGTGTGCACTATTTGGGAAGTACTTAAACGGCTCTAATGTGCATTGATACCTAATGTGAGACACGTACTCGCTGCCATGTATAATAGATACCAGAAAGAATACTCTCTAAGAAATAACATTTCAAAATTGAACCTCTCGAGTTGATGTTATAGCAGCACCCCATTGGGTGCAATTTCGCACGTTGTAGATTCAAAACTGAATCTCCTAGATTGAAATTTGACCCTAAGAGGTTCAGTTTTGAACTCATAAGTTGTGAAATTGCACTCATTGGGGTACTGCTATTATATCAACTCTAGAGGTTCAATTTTAAACTTTTATTTGTTAGGGTGAAAGAATGCCACAAAGCACTACCACCTTAACTTAAATAGCGACATTATTAAAGCTTTGCATGGCGGCAAGCAGTCAAAGTTTTTATAAAGCATCGGGGAAATTTCTTTGCGATATAAATTCCGGGAGTTTATTTATCGTGAAAATAATCTCTGTATTTCACCCTTCCGGTTTCGATAGGATACAATAATAGTCCACCAGATCGTTAGCATCTACCACACACCAGCCTTCAAAATTGTTGACCGTATGCCCAAATTAATAACAATTATTGATTAATGCTCAATTTTTATTTTCGATTCTAACGGCGAGAAATTCAATGGATGTTATCTGTGTTATTTGTAGCCAAAACAAAATAGATGTAACTAAATTCTACAAGTAAGGTATTTAAAGTAATTATTGTATTGGATAATACAATAATTGATGATAATATTTTCTAATTCAGGCACGTGTCTAATAATTTCAGTTGATTTAATAGTCAATGTAATTAACAATGATACTAGATTAGTGTTTCTTATCGAGCGTAGATGGATCAAAGACAAAGTTGACTGCAGCAGAGTTAGAAATTAGAAGATAAATGGTCCGTGAATTCAAAAAGTTGTGTGAAAAATCAGATGGAAAGCTTTCCGGTTGATATTGCATTGAAAACTCGTCAAAGCCAACGTTACAGTTAACTTTTGGAGGACGGGACGAGTTGAGGCTAGAGGACTAACTGTGTAGTTATAGGCTCGGTCCCTATGCCGTGTAGTATATATTCTGATTGTTTGAATTCTGAGTTCAAGTTCTGTCATGGCCTACACCGTTGCATGAATTTGGATCAGCTGCCTTCCACCCTCTATCTCACTTATATCTGAGGCCTTTTACACGTTATCGACTCTGCTGTTCACTCTTGATTAATCGATAAATAAAATAAATAAAATAAAATAAAATAGACACAAAAATAAAAGGAATAAAATAAATAAATAAATAAAAATTGATCATTTTAGGTTTTTGCATCGACTCTAGAAAACTGAAATATAAATATGCATTGGTGAGATTTGGGCTCTGAACATAAAAAGCTAAAACAAATACCAGAAAGCATCTTTTGCTGGTACTCCATATTTTGCCATTTCCAAGACAAGTAAACAAATACTCTCTTTCAAATCACATTTAAATGGGTAGAAGTCACTTCATCTGGAGAGAGCAATGCAGGGGAAATTAATGTGTGCAAGATTTCTCCGCCCCGAGCATCACTCTTTCATAATCAGCCTATGAACTTTTCAGCTCGATCCTCGTCTCATCCTTCGTTGACTTCTTACTCTAGAGTTCAGGGGAAGAAAGCGAAGGAAGCACAAGGTGTATCCTGAGAAGTTGTTCTCTGAAATTCTTTTCGTGTAACAGTTAAAATATTCGGTCATTGTTTCTGTCTTTATAATAATTCGCTCTTGCCTGTGTTAGCACCTGGAGCTGATACGTATTTTGTTTTATAGAACTATTTAGGATGAAAATTAAAGATAATTTTGGCGAGATTTTAATTCAGAATGAATGAGCTGTAACTAAATATTTCAAGACATTTTGCCTGACACTCGAGTGCTTCCTCCAACCTAAACTCCTTTCGTTAACCTTAATACTTGTATCTAACGTATTCCACCAAGGCTGACGTTGCTTTTTATCCTTTTGGTGTCGATAAAATAAATATCAGCTGCGTACTTGGGTCGATCTCATCGAGTAGCTACCTCCCCAAAATTGCGGGCATTGCGCCTAGAGTAGAAAATAATGTGATATACCTGAACACAAGCACTCAAAAGCACACTTCAACAAATATATACAAAATAGAGCTAAACTTCTAACAGGCAGCAAACATACATACACGCACCCACGCACTCACAATCGGATGGTAAAACAATCTAAGGATACAAAGGGTGGAGTGTAGATAAGGAAAACAAATTAAAGAATAATCCACTAAACTTTTTGAAAGAGAGGCGGAGTTTCTCGTACAGCCGACACTCTGTCGTTGACAGTTCTGATGAACGTACTACGTTTAATATGAACTGAGTAGGAAAACAGACAGCAGAAGTTAAACGGGAAAGAAAGGTATAGAGGCTCCAGAGACATATTCCTATTGCGATTTTATACTTCACAGTGTAACGTAGAGCTTCCAATTACAGAGGCTGCTTGTTTATTAGAGAAAAGACGGTAGCAAGCGAAGAATATAGCTTTCTTTATCAATATAGTTTCCAACAGATGTTACTGGGTGCGTCGCACTGTCATTGACTTTGCTTGAACTAATCGTACTACCAAGAGGAGCGCTGTCTAGTTAGCTTCTATTTATTTCCAGTGGTCGAATATGTATTTCAGTTCGCCCTCGTGGTTGGATATTTGTTTTAATGTTCTCAGTAAGAAGGGTCTCCGCCTCGTTAAATCTGTTCCCCAGGATTCAGACGTCGAGAGAAACAAGTGTGTTTTTCATGTGCAGTATCAAAGCAGTAGATGCGCTTCGTATCACTCGATCTTCCCCGTTCCCACTTTTTGTGCAAACAATTGCGTAATATATTTTATAAAATATATTTGTTCAACAGAGAAACTGTTTACTTTCGAGAATGATAAAACGTAGGATAATAATAGTTTCCGTACGGTTTTTACACTAGTTATGACTTTGTAATTGTTGTTGTTGTGTTGTTGACTCTGATCCAGGAGATCTGAGATCAAAAGTATTTCAATCCAAGATTAGCCAGTCCTTATGTCGGGCGTTTTGCATACGAGACTGTATGACATAATATGTGTTTCTCTTTCCACGGCAAATGAGTATAACAAGGGTAATTTTACTGCAACTTCTAGCGAATCGAACGACCACATAGAAGCTCTGAAGTGCCAGGAACAGTTTTTTAAATGCAATGGAAATGATCGATTTTCAAATGCAAACCACTTCTTAAGAAATATTGAAAATAAAAATACTTAGTGGGAGGAAAAAAATTAAGCCTAAGAATGCCAACATATTTCTTTACAAGATGCTAACGTTAGAAGAAAAAAACATATTTCAAAGAAAACAAAACAATAACTTCACAGATAATGTTAATGTCCATGAAAGAAACGGCTAAAACATGAACCGAAAACAGGAGAGTCGAAAACCAAAACTATGAAGCATAGAATTAGATGACGTAAAACATTATATACGGTCGTCTGCCAAGTTAGCTAGAGAGTCTCGCTGATGTCGTTCAACTAGCATTCTCTGTCAAAAACATCTCTTTGATGACTCACGTAATTTATTCTATTGCACGACCACCAATGACGATTTCTTTGTGCGGGGAATTTTAGGTTAAGTCCGTCCTGTCGAATTTAAATAAATTTGGTTAAGCTTGGTGCAAAACGTATCAAATACATTGATTCTAAGGATCGGATTGTATTTTCAAAATAATCGGACCTACTTCACATTTTAGTTATTGTTTTCTTTTTATCATATTTTGTGTGCAATACTATCGCTGGTAACAGATTTCCAGCTTGACAGCCACATGTCCGCAACATTTACAACAGTGAGAGTGACATGAAAGCATGTATACGCGATTCGGGCGGATTACCTAACTCAGAGATAAGGCGGCGAGCAGGCAGAATCATTAGCGCGTCGGACGAAATGTCAAGCGGAATTTCGTCTGCGGCCACGTTCTGAGTTCAAATTCCGCCAAGGTCGACTTAGCCTTTCACCCTTTCGAAGTCGATAAATTAAGTACCAGTCACGTACTGGAGTCGATCTAATCGGCTATTTCGGCCAAATTGTCTGTCCTTAGCCCCTTGTGGGCAATAAAGAAATAAGAAACATTAGCATGTTGGGTGAAATGTTTAGCAGCATTTCGTCTGCCACTACGTTCTGAATTCAAATTCCGCCGAGGTCGACTTTGCCTTTCATCCTTTCAAGTTCGATAAATTAAGTACTAGTCGCGTACTGAGATAGATCTAATTCGAATGTCCCGGCCAACTTGTCTGTCTTTGTATTTCCTCTATATGTATAACCCCTTGTGGGTAATAAAGAAGAATAAACGTTAGCACGCGGGCGAAATGTTTAATGGTATTTCGTCTGCTAATACGTTCTGAGTTCAAATTATGCCGAGGTCGACTTAGACTTTCATCCTTTCAGAATCGATTAATTAAGTACCTGGCGCGTACTGAGTTCGATCTGAATGACTGGCTTGGCCACAGTGTCTATTCTTGTTTGTCCTCTATATGCATAGCATATTGTCGGTAATAAAGAAAAAGAAACGTTAGCATGTCGGGCGAAATGTTTGGCGGTATTTCGTCTGCCGCTACTTCTTGATCTCAAATTCTGCCGAGGTTGACTTAGCCTTTCATCCGTTCGGGGTCGATAAATTAAGTAACAATCGCGTACTCCTGTTCGATTTGAATGACTGTCCCGGCCACCTTGTCTGTCCTTGTTTTTCCCCTATATGTATAGCCCCTTCTGGGTAATAAAGAAAGAGAATACCTAACTCACAGATAACGACTTGAATTAATTCTTTCCTCGAATTATGTCAATGAACTCTTTTCTTCATTTCAGATTCGTGGTTTGTATATCGAATTAATTTACTATTGGTTGCTATACTCTGAATGAAAACAGCAATCCAGTGAGCCACGCATTTTTGGCGGCTCTCATTCTTTACCTTTTACTCCTTTCAGTTGTATCTTTTATTCGTTTTAATCTTATGTTTTATTTGTTTTCATCTTATCTTTTAGACGTTTCGTTCATATCTTTTACTCGTTTCGAGCTTATCTTTCATTTCTTTTTGTTTCGAGCTTATCTTTTACTCGTTTCATTTCCAGCTTTTATCGTTTCATTTCTATCTTTTGCTCGTTTCATTCCTAGCTTATACTCGTTTCATACCAATCGTTTACTTGTTTAAGGCATTGGATTCTGGCTATTGAATGGGTTTATTGTCTTGGCCCCTTTATCATTCATGGATATATAGGGTCTTCCACAGTTACCGCCTACCAAGCACGCTCACAAGGCATTAGTAGGCTCACAACAATGCAAGTAGACATCCGAGGTGCCACATAGTTGGACTAAACCCGATATTACGCAATTGAAAAGCGGGTTTCTTAAAAGATACTCTACGATGATTGCGCTTATAAGTCAAAGACTAGAACGAAGGGTATAATGGACTTCCCTGATATCAATGATATAAATCTAGTATTTTATGCATGGACTTCCCTGATATCACTACTATAAATCTAGTATTTCATACGAAAATATGCGATGCGATGACTCCGTCGGTCACGAATGACCATGGGTACACTTAGGAGATTCCTCTCCGGAGTACGTCTGGGTAGGTTGTTTTTATAGAAAACCAGCAGTCGCCAATGCATATCAGGCTTCTCTCTCCACGCCACCAATGTTATCCAAAGGAAAGGCAAATGCCAGTACAGCTTTACTCTCAAAATGAATTTTTCTCATCCCAATATATCCACTTTTAATGCCTTATAACTCACCGCTAGAATCAAAGATCCACTTCTTACCTCTGGTCCTAATGGGTTTATTTCAATTGGAAATGCTTCCTTTAAGCAACATGCCTCTATTTGTTCAACAAAATACACCGCATAGCCTCATCTTATTTATCTGTTAATTCAACTTTCGTAACGTTCTTCGTTTTAGAAATTTTCTTTTCTACTTTTCAACTTCTGCTATAGGTCACTATATATACATTTTCTTTGTCCTTGTGTCCACCCTGTTGAGTATTTCGTGTATCTGAGTTTATGTATCTGTATATATGTTCGTCTGCTTAGTGGAATTTTTTTTATTGAATCTGTTGTTTTTTCTTGATACGTTTATATTTCCTGTTCTGCCATTTTTTGCTGATGTTCCTCAGTAAATGATGACATTCTCCCTCTTTCCCGTTTTCACTTCGCTTCCGTATGTTGTATCGCTTCCTCATCTATTTTAGAGCTCCAGCACTTCGTTTGGGAAACCTTCCTTTAATCTGTCTCCTCTCTCTGCAGTAATGGCAGATAAAGGGGCTTTTCTTCCAACATCACTTCTATCTTTCACTCACTTGGAAGTTCAGTTATTTCCTGAATCTCTAAGGTAGCTTCCTTGCTGGTCAAGAAAATTATTTCTAACCCGTAACGCCACCAACTAATTTGTTGGGTTCGAGTTAGCTGTTCCATAGTTAATTCCTCTTTTATTCCATTAAATGCTGCTGTGATCAGCCATTGTGGAATGATTTCTGAACGACTTTTGCCAATCCTAATACTGATACGCTGCTTCAATAGGCAGGATGGCAAGAAAGTCAACATTTTCGAATGAAGAATTTAAGTAGCGTATTCTTAACCATTCTCTTCAAATGAAAACATCACTTTTATGGTCCTAAACTTATGATCCTCTTGTGACAAATGTCACATTTTCTTTCAAATCTTCAAGCGCTGTTCCACTTATCTTCAATTACGACCGCTATTCTTCTTCTTGCGTTTGACATGGTCTTATAAATGATTTCCTATTTTATTACGTTTTCCATATCTTCCTTGAGGAAGGAGAGCATTTTACTCTTCGCCGCCCCCAACCTTGTACATTTGCCCTTGTTTCATCAAAGTGTCATTGCCCCAGTCCACGTCGTTCTTCTCTAGCATGCTTTAATTCACCTAAGTTCCCCTGCTTACTACCCTCTAAGAAATAAAAGTTCAACATTAAACGTCTAGAGTTTGATACAATAGCAGCACTCCAAAGGGTGCAATTTCAAAACACGTGAGTTCAAAAATGAACCTCTTATGGTGGAAGAACCCATGAGGTGCGAAATTGCACGCTTTGGGGTGCTGTTATTGTATCAAACTCAAGAGGTTTAATTTTGAACTTCTATTTCTTAGAGGGTATTGAGGCATAACTCCTTCCAGCTTCCTCCTTTTCTTCCTCCTCATCCATAGTCAATGCAAGAAAGAAGAAAACATCTTCAAAAGATTCAAAGCTTCAATGAAAGCCAGAATCTCGTAACTCACTCAACCATCGTCTTTAAAACAGACCACATCCAAAGCGTGCTAATGTTTCTGAGGTTTTTTAAAATTTCCTACAACTGGTGAACGCAAAAGAGACAGAGCAGGAGATACAGGACAACACAGTGGGGCTATAAAACAAAACTATGAATGAAAATGAATTATTACAATGAAAGGTGAACGCCGTACCCGTTGTGTATTTTATTGTTCATTATTCGTTGTTAATTATAATCAATTACAGTCTGAGAAATGTTCCTCTTCATGCACGACTAAGATCAGGCATTGCATTGGACCGTCTGCCTCAACGAACTTAGGTATTCATTGTGGTTCATCTTAAAATATTCGTAACCCTTTTTGTCTTTCAATGCCATTTTCTAGGGTCTCAGTCCCTTCGTTGAGTGTCAGTATGGTGTTTGAATTCTCTTTTATCATCGCGCATCTTGGAATCTTTCAAAAAGCGTATTACGTATTTGGAGTATCTATACTCCATTTCCACGTCCAATGTCCCGCCACGTCCAGTGTTCTTCCTTGTCTATTGTCTTTGTCTGATCTTTCTCCTGTGGTTCTTCCTTATTCATATTTTCGTTTCGTCTTCTTTTCCTCTTTCTTTTTTTGTGGGGTATGTTTCTAATTCCATTTCCATCGTATTATTGTCTTCATTACAATCACACTTGTCTTTAATGGTTTCCTCTCCTTGTATGCTTCAAGTACACCTTGTTTAAATGTGCCTCTTCTAACCACTTCACTATCACGTTGCTGGCCGAAGGGAAGCCAGCACTTTTAATGTTTTTGTTTCAGGTAGTTCGATACTTTCTGGTATTTCTGTGATATCTTCTTCAGTAATTATTAAGCATAGTTCACGCCAAATCCCCACACATTTAGCTGTTGGATCTCTGATTGTAGAACTGTTTCTACTTTCTTATATGTATATTTCAACACTGCTACTGCTAGCATTCCACTTATATTTCTGGTGGTACACGACCATTTATCACCCTCGTAAGTCTTCTCCGAAAGTGATTAGATGAGCACACCTAATCTTCTATCTTCAACTCTGATGTAGCATGTGCTGCTCGTAGTCCTTCATTAGCAATTCACTTCTGTCGAGCAGAATTTTATATATCTTGTATAAAATATTATGTCTTTTTGATTTTTTTCAAAGCAGTTTCCACCTCTTGTTCCGGTGTCGTTTCTATTTTTCTAGTTTTTGCGTTCAATGTTTTATATATTAGTTTGCTTCCTTTTCTATCTTTCCCTTCCTTCTCAACCATCTCTACGTATTTCTTCAAGTCTCATATATATATTTCAATTTCTTTCATCTCCAACTTCTGTGATACTGTTCCTTCTGTCACTGTCACATGGCAGCGAGATTCCTCCATTTTTCCATCTTCCAAAACAAAAATGGGGAAAACAAAGGCAATAGCCTGCGTGAGCAAGAAAATTGTTGACATTAGTGGTTCAGTAATTCCACAATTCAACATTTTACAACAATAATTCAAAATAAAGGAAACTCAACAATACATAGAACAAGGCTGTTATAACAATAAGTTACAATAACAAGTCTCAACAACCGTATTGATTAATCTTAATTTGATATTGCCCACAGAGAGGACAAAGACAGGCAAGGGAGAGGGGAAAATTAAATAATATCGACTCCAGTAAGTAACAGGTATTTAATTTATCGACCCCGAACTGATTAAAGGAAAAGTCAACCTCGGCAGAATTTGAACTCGGCAGAATTTGAAAGTAGGGACAGACGAAATACAACTAAAATTTTCGCCCGACGTTCTAACGTTTCATTTTCTTTTTAACTCACAAACACACAAACACACACACACACACACACACACACAC
>JACXVO010000923.1:114485-126723 GCA_015501135.1 Hapalochlaena maculosa
ATGCCTGCATGGACAATGGACGCTAAATGATGATGATGATGATGAAAACTGGTGCTAGAGTTTATAACATGCTCTTGGTATAAACTAATTGATAATTATTTGTTTGTTGGTGTTGTTGAATCAACAGTCTGATGCTCACTTGCTAACTCTTTTGGAGTTAGTGTTGCTGCTGTTGGTTATCAGTTTGGGCACAAAGATATGCTCCAGATGCACCACATTACCTCTCCTCAAAACATGTATCACATTGAATGGTAACTGGACTGTTTTAATAGATTTCAGATGTCAGATTTTTTCTTAAGAACATTCGGACTTTCCAGCGCACCAAATGCTGTCACACCTCATGTATTTAATGCGATGTTTCTTTTGTGTGCAAGCTTTATCTACTGGAGATTTGAAACCCAACACAGCACACCATTGTTTCTGTTGCCTATAACAATACACTGCAGCTCACTTTGTGTACATGACATTCCACAAAGAATACATGACATTCCACAAAGAAAGGATCGATGTTGCTGTGACTCTTTGTATTACTTCTAATGATATTGTCACGAGAAGGTGCAATCAATTTGTTTGGCCAATGTTTTTACTGATGCTATGTGAACATTCCGCCATCCACTCTAGCATAATACCTATATAATCCTATAAGACTTTTTAGAAGATTGGATCAGCTATTTACAGTTGTTTAAATTTACTTAGATTTTGATAAATTTAATTTCCCTTCTCCACTAAACTATATGCGATATAAAAATTCGAACTGTATGTAATATGAACTAAGTACTGAAGATTCTAACAAAACATCTAATTGCATAGTTCTTTACTTTGCTTCATGGGTTTAAGTCAAATTTATAACTAAAAAGAAAAATAAATAGTTCTTACATCAGTATAGTGAGATTTTATCTCATTCATTAGAAAAGTGCTTGTTTCAAAGACATGTTGTCGGACATAAGCATCTGAAATTGAAAGAAAAATGGCTTTAAAATAATAAAGAACTGATTTAACAATAAAACGAGGAATTCTAACCACTACTCATAGTTTCCGATATCAACAGCTCCTTTCACGGATCCAGGAGCTAAGAACATCATCAGGAGGAACCACATCCGGTTGCGGACTCCACTCCTCAACTGTTTTCTGACGTATGGGGCCCCTCCTTTCGGAGGTGTTCTCAGCTCTGGTGTTGACTAGAAAAATGTTGAAATTTAAATGATAAATTACCTGTTCTCAAACTTAAATTGTTAATGCAGTAGCACAATATAGGTAAAAGAAAGAAAAAATATACAAATACTGACCCAAATCAACTGTTGCATCTTCAAAACTTATCCACCGAAGAGATAGTTTATTTTTAATTGCTTTTAATTCTGGTGGCAAAGTGGGTGCAGTGAGCATGCTCAGAGAGATACGGTGGGTGTTCAACCGGAGAAGGCCAAAAAAGTAACGCTTGTTGTGAGGAGGGCTAGCAGCAGCTTGGAGAACAGGCCTACAACAGAAATTTGAGATAGTTAGCCAAGACTACTAATGCGAGGGACATGAGCAACTAAAGGGGGAACATGACTGAAAATGAAGCCTTTGGCCATGCAAATAATGCAATCCTTGCTTGTGACTCAATATACAACTTTGCTTAAGTACACTTACATGTGAATCAGAACTCAAAAACTCAAAGAAAAGCCCATTTCAATATCTAATTTAAGAATGGAACCTCATTTTAAGAAATCTAATAATTTTTAATAAGTATTTACTTGGTTATCTTTTCAAGCAAAAATTCAAGAAAACCGTAAAAGATAAGATATTGAAGTAATTTACATAAAATAATTCAAACTTAATTTCAGGAGTAAAGCAATTTCCTAAACTAGTCCTATCTACATAGTGACACGAGTAAGAAAATAAAGTTAATTAGAATATGTTATAAGGTTTTCAAACATTCATTCTTATTCTTTTCTAACTTTTCATTTATCTCCACTAGCTTATCCAGTGTAACTATATTAAAGCCAAAAATATGTTCTGATGAAAAAGAAACACCCAATGTTAATGACAATGAAGTTTCCAACCAAAAATCATTGGATATTAACCACAGCAGCCTAATATAACGGTTTTTCTTTGTGTTGTATTAAACCTGTCTATAACAGTCAACATTAGCGTCCTCAAATACTAGTGGTCACCTTGTGAAAGTAGTAAAGGTGTCTTGATGTATACAGGAGGAATGACTGTGAATAGATGATGAATGTCAGGCAGAAATGTGCCTTGTACTAACAGAAGAAGGTACCTGAGATTAGCGTAAGACATATGAAGAAGTGGTGCAGTTGGGCAAAGGATTCTGAGCTTCATAGATTAAATGACAAACGATAGTTTTGAGTTGTGATATGGTGTACTCGCAATAAAACATTTACTATCAGTTATTAACAACTGATAGTAAATATGTTATTTTAAAGACACACTGGCTGCATGGTTAAAATGCTAGACTATATAATCACAAGTTCAACCCTAGGTAATGTAACACCATTTGCTGATAGGATGCTAAACAAGTTTCTCTCCTACTTCATAGCTGAATGAATAGCAATAAGATAAGGATCTACCCAGCTATGAAAACAGTTGGTCTAAAAGGAAAAACAAACAAAAACAAAACACCCATCTGATCCATGCTTGGATGGGGGAAATGAATGTAAAACAAGGAAGAAATATTGTAAAGAAGAAAATATAATGTTATTGTAGTTGCTTCTCGAGAAAGTGTCAGACAAAATGCATTTAGAGTATCTAACTTTGTCCCGTTTTGCTCCGAGTTCAAATACTGTTTCAAATCAGTTTTATTCAACCCTCTGGATCTTAAATCATCTAGCCTATCCACTTCTATACAAACACTCACAAATTGTGACCTAGCACCAACATTTAAAACAATCATTGTTATTACATTGATTAGCATAGTTTAGAATTCCTAGTCTGTTCAAAGATGACATTTGGAAACTTTTGATTAAACATGCATCATAACAAACCAACTCATCAACCATTATATACTGTACATAAACCAGTCTGTTCCGCATGTGTTTCATCTACTGAAAGGGATCTCAGAGTTATACTATCAAGATTAAGGCGAAACTATTTTAGAAGACAAATGCACAATGACTCAGTGGTTAGGGCAGTGCACTCGCAGCTATAGGATTGTGGTTTCAATTCCCAGACCGAGTATCGTAAGTGTTTATTGAGCAAAAACACGTAAGTTCCACAAGGATCCAGCAGGTTTGGGGGCTGGATGGGGGTGGACCCTGCTGTACTCTTTCACCACAATTTCCACTCTTCTCTTTCCTGCTGCATCAAGCAGCTCACCTGCAATGGACCAGCACACACCCCCGCCTCGGGTAGGGAGCCTATACTCCAATTAAACCGAGAAACTGACCCCTATGATCCATGAATGGTTCGAGAAAGGAACATTCTATTTTAGAAGACAGTTGACATTTCTTACAATATCTATTACATATTCTGTTAGAAAGGAAACTATTCTATCCTACGAGAAACAATGCAATTTCAAAGATTTGGAGGGAGTAAACTGGTTTAATTTGTCGGAAACAAAATGAGTTGATTTGCTAAGAATATAGCAAAGTAAATCTACTAAATATAATAATAATGATAACGGTTTCAAATTTTGTCATGGGACAGCAATATGGAGGGAGGAGATGGGGGTGGGGGTAAGTCAATTTCATCAACCCTGGTATTTCATTGGTACTTAATTTATTGAATCTGAAAGAATGAAAGGTAAAGTTGACCTTAGGGGAATTTGAATTCAGAACATAGAAATTGATGAAATACTGCTAAGCGCTACATCCAGCGAGCTGCTCTAATAATAATCCTTTCTATGATAGGCACAAGGCCTGGAATGTGGAGAGGGGTTCAGTTAATAACATCAACCCCAGTGCTTAGTGACACTTATTTCATTGACTCCAAAAGGATGAAAGACAAAGTTGATGTCAGTGAAATTTGAACTCAGAATATAAAGATGAACAAACTGCCTCCAAACATTTCACCTGGTGTGCTGACAATTCTGCCAGCTTACTGCCTTAATAATAACAACAATTTCTTATAAACACATGGGTATAAATAACAGGGACATCATAAGGGCAGATAATTTGTGTGGGGATCTACATTAAAAAATGGGCAGGAATAAATGGAAAATATGGCGAAGTGCAATAAAGATATACACTGTATACAGAATGTGTAATAACACGATGCTGTCCTACTACAGGAGAAACTCCAGTTAGGGCCAGTCAAGAAACCTTACAGAGCCAGGATTTCCCCGACTATTAAAGGCACATTCCTTATTTCATGCTCTTAAAGCTTCTTGGACATCTCTGGTTGAAACTTGGGTATCATCATCATTTAGCGTTCATTGTCCATGCAGGCATGGTTTAGATGTTTTCAACTGAGGCTGGCAGGCTGATTGGCCACACCAAGCTCCTGTCTGGTTTGGCTTGGTTTCTACAGCTGGATGCCGATCCTAACACCAACCACTCCGAGAGTGGGGGTGATTTTACATGCCACCTACAAATGTGCCAGTCGCATGGGTATATTTTGTTTAGTTTAAAGGAAAGGCAAAAACAAAGATAATAATAACTAGCAGTACGCATGGAAAATACAGTTATTTTGAAAATTTTAAAATGCTTGGAAGTTTAGAGAAAACCATGAAGTATATAATATCTTTTGAAACTGCATTTTGTTTGAAATATTTGATTCAGAAGATGGTTTAAATTTCTACCAAAGTAGAATTAAATATGCAGCATTAGGTCACATTTCAAGGTAGCGAGCTGGCAGAAATGTTAGTACGCAGGGGGAAAGTGCTTAGCAGTATTTTGTTTGTCTTTACGCTCTGAGTTCAAAAAGGGTTATTCACGAGCTGAAAGAATGAAAGGGAAAGTTCACTTTGGTTGGAATTGAACTTAGGATAAAAAGAGCAGGACCAACTACAGAAAAGCATTTGGTTTAAAGCTCTAATGATTTTGCCAAATTTGCCACCCTCAATGATAATACTTTTGCTTATTTTTAAAAAAATTTATTCATATATAGAGATCTGTTGAGATTTGGAAATCTGCTCTTACAGGGTTACACAAAGGAATAGGGTTTGTTTTTAGAGAAGTACTTTTTCTTTGTCTGCACACATAAGGAAAATGGTTATGAGAAAGGGCAACTATGCACTCCCAAAGAAACAAATTGGAAATAAAAACAACACACACACACACACAACAAACAAGAAAATATTGAATAGGGAGGAGACTCAAAAAGTTTTCAAAAAAAATAAAAGAGAGAAAAGAAAAAAGAAAATGAATGATTTTTCTGCAAAATAATATAAGTAGAATTATATTGTTTTTTATTTTAGTAACTGCAATAATGAAACAATAACATTTGCACACACGCATGCCAAGTGAAAATGTAAACAAAAATATCTTTGGGAATGACTGTTCTGCTAATGATATCAAAATAAAAGAAAGAATTAACATAAATAATATATTGAAGGAAGAAAGGAAAAGATTCATATATTTGTGCATAATGAAAAGTGAGATAGGTTTTCAGTTGCTTTGAAAACATTAGATGAAAGTGACCCTGTTCAATATGTGGGGAGAGGAATTCACAATCCAACGTGGAGCTATTTAACTTGTTATTGTTGTAATTAGGACTTGAAGAAACAACAAAGGAGAAAAACAACAACCATGAAGTAGACACTTGTAGATACAGGAATATTTCAATATTTAGACCAAAGGAATACATAGAGAGTTGTTGGGGGTGGAGTCATCAGCTGGATGATCATCCTGTGATAGTATAGTCTGCAATGTAGGAGCAATTGTCCCTAGTCAGTTTCTTTTTCTTCATTACCCACAAGGGGCTAAACAAAGAGGGAACAAACAAGGACAGACAAGGTGGCCGGGTCAGTTGATTAGACTGACCCCAGTATGTGACTGGTACTTAATTTATCAACCCCTTGAAAGGATGAAAGGCTAAGTCAACCTCAGCGGAATTTAAACTCAGAATATAGTGGCAGATGAAATACTGCTAAGCATTTTGCTCAACGCGATAATGTTTCTGCCAGCTCGCTGCCTTCAGATCTGAGCTTTTAGAGGGTAGCAGTTGGGGATTTGGCATATTTTTTGGCTCTGTAGAGGAAGTCCAGTCTTTGTGATGCAGTTTCTGTTATTGTTGATAATGTACCTTCAGCTGGAAAGATCCTCAGGTAGTGAGGCCTAAACAACCATAAGGTTATTCATTACATTACGCTGTTCATGTTTAGAGGTAGGGATTAAGAGTTATCACTAAGACAAATTATCTCTGAGTAACCAGCAGGACGAAGACAACTCAAGTTTGAATCAGATGATAAAGGGCTGTATGTGAACAGGTGGCAAAGCCAGTCTGACTCATGCTAGCATGGAAATACTCAGATAAATTATTCTTTTATGTGTTTCAGTCATTTGACCGTGGCCATACTGGAGCACCACCTTTAGTTGAACAGATTGACACCAGAACTTATTCTTTGTAAGCCCAATACTTATTTTATTGGTCTTTTTTGCTGAACTGCTAAGTGACGGGGACACAAACAGCATCGGTTGTCAAGTGATTGTGGTGATGGGGCAACAAATACAGACACAGAAAGACACATACACGGAATATATATATATATATATATATATATACATACATACCTACCTACAACAGGCTTCTTCCAGTTTCCATCTACCAAATCCATTCACAAGGCTTTGGTCGGCCTGAGGCTATAGTAGAAGACACTTGCCCAAGGTGCCACACAGTGGGATTGAACCCTGAACTATGTGGCTAATAAGCAAGCTACTTACCACACAGACACTCCTGCGCCTATATCTATAAAGTTTTCATATCACGTATACCAGCATGGAAAGCAGACATAAAACAACAATGACGATGATGTTGACAATGATGCAGTTAGTAAAATAGCAAGTTTAGTTATAGAAAAACAGAAATGTGATAGTTTGACATAAAAAAGAAGAAAAACAAATGAAAACCTCTAGCCATAGACAGAATAATTTTAAATCAATATCAGTTAATGCATGCATCATTACATAAAACCAATTTCAAAACAAACAATAAATCCCTCTATCATTAAAAGCAACTATCTAAACCACTCCATTTTTGAGAGACCCAAAATAGTTTTGGTTAAAAAAAAAATCTCTCAACTTTAAATTTTCTTCCTTTTTTTTTTACCTTTCTTCATCACAAAATAAGAATTTGAAAACTGAGAAGCAACTGGATAAAACTGATTCAAAGCTAGAATGAAAATATAAAAAAAAAAAAAAAATTAAGAATATCAATAGATTTAATGTAACTTCATTTAGGAGACAGTACTGCTTTGGATAGGAACAAATGGATTTCAATAGTGGTAACTTGTTGAAATCAATTTGGTTTATGAGCATAAAACTGATTGGTGTACCTTGAATGAGTGACTTACCACCTTATGAACAACTCCAAAAGAGAAATTTTGTTTAACTTTTTTTTTATTATTTCACTGGTTTCACTCAATGGACTATGACTGTGCTAGGGCCCTTCCTTGTAAAGTATAGTTGGTTACCTCAGTGCACTTTGGCACAGGACTCTGCCATTGGACCTAGGCAGGGTCCACCCCAGCACAAAGATAGACTCATCCATTGCACCATGCATGGGCACTGTGTGCAGATCAGAAATCTGCAAAGCCATACTGCCACTCATTACACTTGGAGTTGTGGTATGGTGGATTGGGTGAAAGTGTCCTCGGACAAACTGCCCAGCACGAAGGGAGAGTACTACCATTGTACTGAGGTGAGAAAGTTTTGCGCAGCACCCTGCATCCCTACACAGAGATTTTTTAAGTGGGATTTTTTAAGTGGGACATGTGTGATGCTGGTTCCGTAACTCAACATTTTGTGTTGTCCCCTCTGTGTTCAGCCTCATGGCTAGTAAAGACAATACTTATTTTAATGACTTCAGTAGAATGAAAGATAAAGTGAGCTTGACCAGGATTTGAATTTAGAATGTAACTACAACTATTTTGCCCAATGCTTTACTAATTCCAATCACCTGGGAAATTTTTTGAGTAACATAAATGAGTAACTTTCACATGCCCTACACTAAACTTATTGACAACTAAACACACTATGTTCTCAGCCTCCACTGTCTCTTTTAGTTTTATTAGAAACCATACTTTCATTTTAAGAGATAATTAGTAAGAGTAGCTAGCATTTGAAGAGTCATGCAAAATTAACACACACACACACACATTTACTGGTTCATGGATAGAGAGTCATACAGATATACAAGGATAGTTGTATATACAGTAGATACATGAATATAAATGTAGAAAAGGGAGTGTTAACCCTTTTGTTACTATGGGGATATACTGTCTTCATTTCAATTAATTTTGACTATTATGAAGAGTTTAGTAAAAATACTTCATTATTAACCTGGTATTTGGAACATAAATTAATATGGAATTTTGATGGAAGGTTTTAATTCAGATCACTTTAAAAGAAGGTTGTGTTATAGAACAGGGGCAGTCTCAGGTAGGTTGGTATCAAAAGTGTTAAAAAGTCACTATCAGTATCAGAGGAACACTGACAAAATAAAGGGAAGCAGGTGAGACGCATTTTTATTCGGAGATGCCAATACCGTTTTGCTTCAGACTGTGAGTGAAATATTTCTAACATACATATGTATACATTAAGTTTATCATAGAGAGTTCTAACAGATAAATAAGGTTTTTCAGAAAGTATAATGAAGGAACAGCATAGCATTCTCAAACTATCCTCTGTTACAAGGAAGAATAAAATTCCTGTGTTGTTTGCAAACTTTTTCAGAACAACTCCAAAAGTACTAAATCCATAGAGCTTCCTTATTCATTCCTTTGTGGACAAGCATGAGTTAAAAGAGTATATACTATTCATGTATATTTTTACAGCCAGATGACTTTCCTATCAGTGACTCTGACCCGTTTTTCAAGTAAAGAAGTTTTGATTCCACTCAGCTGTGAAAATACAGAGCAACTGAACAAAATTTGTTGATAGTGAAATCACTACCAATATCACTATCCACAATTCAGCATTTTCTAATTCAAGGATACCTGCTCAAATATACAATAAGTTTCATATAATATTCTACCAAGTTTACTCACAAGAATCAATTGACCTAGAATTATAGAAGACATTTGCCCAAGATACAGTGCAGAGAGACTGAACCAGAAATCACGTAAGTTAAGTAAATTTCTTAACTTACATGGTTTCTGGTTTGTTACCATATATATTGATAACGTCATCAACTTTAAATGCTTTTTAATTGCAAAAAAATGGATGGACACAGAATGATTTACAAGGTAAGAAAGACAATAACGCACCAGCCAGGCTTCTGGACGTTTTTGACTAGGGTTGGGCAGGTTGGTTGACTGCACTAAGCTGACAGTCTGGTTTGGCATGGTTTCTACAATTGGATGTCCTTCTTAATGTCAACCACTCCGAGAGTGGTACGTGTTTTTACGTGCCATTTGCATGACAGTGTTTTAGTGATAGAATATAAGATATACAAAGGGATCGATCTAATTGACTTAAACTGTTTGTTTTTGTTTGTCCCCTCTATGTTTAGCCCCTTGTGAGTAATAATGAAAAAGAGATCTATGTGATGATGGTTGGACAGTACATTTTTTAAAACTGTTCCATTTTAACTGTTACTATATTTTAGAAACAAAACAATTTTGTTGAATATTATCTCAAGACAATCCAATCTTTAAATATGTATACTTAAGCTATATTTCAAAACAACACTATTTCTACTGATTTTATGTTTTCTGTATTATTAATACCTGAAGCTATTAATATTACTTTAAGTCTCAATTACCTTGGCAGCCAATAAATAATTCCTTTTGAAAGTAATTTTCAATAAAGAGTGAATAGAAAATCTAGCTATCAGATTTTTAGGGATTTGATCATTGTACTGATCAGGGATTTAGTTGCTGAAAATATATAGTATGACACCAAAAGCGATTCAGCGTTTTTTTTTTTAATTAACATCCACTTTTCAATGCTTGCACGTGTCAAATGAAGTTCATTGAGACAGAATTTCTATAGCAAGACTTATTTTCGCAAGATATTGGCAACGAATGATGTTCATTTATGACAATCATGTGATGACAAAACAAGGACACACAAGCATAAATATATACACACACACAACACGTAGCTTTCAGTTTCCAACTACTAAACCTGTTCATAAGGCTTTGGTTGACCCAGTGCTTATAGCAGAAAAAACACTTGCCAAAGGTATTACATAGTGGAATTCAATACAAAACCACATGGTTGGGAAGCAGACTTCTTGCTACACTGCCACAATTGCTTAATAAAAAGAAAATGCTTGATACATTAAAAAGTACAAACAATGAAACACGTTTAGCAGAGAAGTGGGTGATATAACTGAAAACAATGGAAAATATTTGTGTAACTTAGAAATAAACTTGCATGTGAAAGGACACCATCATATAAAATGAGTATCTCACCTCTGGCTACTGTAGGCATTCTCCATCAGCTGTGTGTCTTCATCTGGCTCATGGTAACCAGTGAACTGCAACAACTTTAAGAGCAACATCTCCTCTAAGTGTAACTTTACCTTACGTACTGAAATAATTAAGTGCTGTAACACACAAAAAAAGAAAAAGAAACAAGCATTTAAAACAATTTGAAAAGAAAGTAAACAAACCCAACAAGGTTAAGAACAAAACAAAATTTAATCCTTTACATATTGCTATATATATATATATATATATATATATATATATATATATATATATATATATATATATATATATATATATATATATATATATATATATATATATATATGTATACACTTTATACAGATAATCAAGTGATGTAATAATATTGGTCATTTAATAATTTAATACAGTTTATCTTATGTGTTCAAAACCATAAAATAAATTACAAAATTTTCTTTTGTGTTCTCCACTCACTTTTCATGCTTATGTAGGTAGGATAATTTTTTTGCTGCTTGGGCATTTTCTTTTATGGCTGATGGATACATTTATCAACAGCAAATACAAAATAGTACATGCTTTTCTTATAAGTTAGGTAATCTGAAGCAAGCAAAGTAATGTACTAAGGCCCATCCTTTGACTGCAGACACCTGTTCTGAATTCTAGACCCAGCAAGATGTGGTCTGAAGTGGTGAGGTCTGATCATCGGGCCCTGGACCTCACAACGGAAATGACCAGTGACTGAGACCTCTGATGCATTGCTGTATTTGAGAGAATCCACCGGGTCTGAGGTGGTGGTAACCGCCACCTCAGGCAGACAAAGCATCTCTCAATACTTTAAGTATCACATTGGAACATCCATGTGTGGTAGGAGTCATGGTTGAGGTAGTTCTTGGTCATGCAAGCTTGATCAAGGCAGTCAGTGGAGCCACGCAAGTAGCCCATGTGTAGGTAGCACATACAAATCACCAAATGCAGTCAAGGCTGTCGTCAGTGTCACACAAGTGGCACCTGTGCTTGGTGTCACAAAAATCACCAAAGCCCCCATGTCACGCAAATGACATGCATGTGGGTGACATGTATAACACCCAGCATCCAGCTGTAGAAACCAAACCTAACCAGACTGGGGTTTGGTGCAGATAACCAGCCTGCCAGCTCCAGTCAAAAACGTCTAACCCTTGCCTGCATGGACAACAGATGCTAAATGATGATGATGATGATAACAGAATCTGTTAAAAGATTCAAGGACAAGGAGGGGTCATAAACCAGGCTATAGATTAAGTCTACAGTCCACAGTTTAATTTACCACATGGTTTAATACTGTACTTTGGGTGCCTTTGGCAAAGAGAACCCACTTTATGACAAGCATTCAAGTTGGGTCTTTGGTTTGAGGATATGTTTTTCTCCTTTTCCAAACTAGACTTGCATGTTCAGTAACGGATCATGTGCATTGCTTTCCCTCCTGAGTAAAAAGATTAAGTAAAACAGAAAAATAACAAGAACGAGCTTCCCTCAACTGAAGCCACAAGGCTTTTAAGCATGTAATAGTAGATAACTGCTCAAAGTACTATGCAAAGGGACTGAACCTAAAACCACCTAGTTACTAAGTAGACCTCTTAGTTACATAGTAATGCCTAGACCCATACAATACATTAATCTCATAATTAAATTCATTATATCCAGAAAGTTATCAGATGAGAGAGTTTAGGACAATTTAACAAACTGCAAACA